>SNQJ01S0013271.1:186718-210660 GCA_010110895.2 Picea sitchensis | reverse complement strand
AAGCTAGACGACGAGAACGTAGAAATCTGCTCTAGTTTCTCATACCGAAGGTTAGTATAATCCTGTATCAACTTTTTGTATATTTTTGGATGCCTTGACACTGTACTTTAAGCCTTAGTACAGACTCAGGAACAACATATCCCATACTGCTTTGACTTGGTCAAACGACCTAAATGGTGGGTGTCAGAGTCAAAGTGGTCATAAAGTTCAACCACAAACTATGTCCAAGCAACATACCCTTGGCATGCCTTTTTTCGCCATTGCCACGATTGCCATCGTTCTGGATCCATATGTAGGACACCATAACAAAGCTTTTCTAAATCATTATTAATGCCATACAAAGAGAAATAATGTTCCATTTGGGTGACCCAACTTGTGGGATCCGATCCATCAAATTTGTTAACCTCAATTCTGGAAGGGTAGAGGTCTCGAGAAAAGTGGGTAGTATGAGGACCTTGGCAATGGGAAGAGTCACGCTCATCCTGATAGGATGGTTGTTCAGAAGAGGAAGGGTTCTAAGAATGACCCATGAAGTGTTCAAAGGAGGATTTTAGATATTTGAGGTAGGAAGATATATCCTTGAGGATCTCAATAAACGAATTGATTGAGCTAAGGTTGGCATTGATATTCTTGATGTCTTCCTGGTTCTAGTGGGTGTCAACAATCAAGGTATTGAGTTCTTGGGCTCTTGTGGTAACTATTTGGAAAAATGGGTAGGAAAATGGTATAGGGGAAACAAAAGGGGCCTGGAGGGGTGGGTGGGACCATTGAGAAGAAAGGTAACACTGCGATCAGGGCGAAAAGGGGAATCCAATGGGATAGGGGTCAAATAAGGGTGGCAGAGAAGGGTTGGGTCCACAAAAAAATTGTGTTAAAAATGATAGGTATCATTGGAATCGAGGTGAATAGAGGAAACCATTGGGATAGGTCCCAAATAAGTGTGCCGACGGGACCACTATACTCATTTTTTTTCACTCCCGTGGAGTTATACTCCAGCCTGAATAATACTGCAATGACGAAATTCCCAAGTGCTTAATAGAAAGAAATGTGTAGTAATGTCGCAACCATAATGCAGAAGGCACAATTGCACAACAATAGATCTTGTCTATTATATTTTTGTTTCCGTCCCCAGGGGTAGGATATTCATGGTTTCTACAGACAAGGGTTTTTCTTGTGCCATAGCTCTCTGATATACGTGCGGGGTCCAACAGTAGTACTCGTCCCAATATCTCAGGGAACCAACTAAGGAGGCTAGACCGTGCCCTTAGCCATACTACCCGACTACCCATGTACTAGAGAGTATATTCCCGAGTGTTGTTCTCGGTGGCACTATAACAGTCACGTGGCCCATCGGTTTATCTATGGAGGGCTTCAAAAGATCTAGTTCGATCCGTATACATGTGTTGTCTGATGCGCTACCACTCGAAGGGGTACCAACAAGGGTGGCCAATAGATGTGCGCTTAAGTACATCTTATATATCCTGCATGTATGACTCACTGACCGCAGGTTTATGTGTGTAACGACATATCTCTGTAGCTTTAAGATGTCAGAATACGTCTCTACCTTGAAAAAATTTGAACCACAATTTTCTGCTGAGGAAGGTGCTCTGATACCATTTGTAGTATTACATATATAAAATATTATGCAGAACAGAAAGACTTTAGCATAGAAATGGTAGAGAAACAATAATATAACCAAAACAATACCAAAATAATACCAAAATAACACCAGAAAGAGCACCTTGATTAATGATAGCAATGTTCACTTTCCTCTTCGAGGGGGTAACCTCTAGCAGAGTAGAGCTCTATTACAATAATCTCCAAGACTATATTTCACATACCCTTTATTCCTATTTATACTAAATCTATCTATCCAAAAGAACAATCCAGGGAATATCCTTCTAGAAGCAGAAGCTTCTTTTAGGTCTTCTTACATTTGACTTATTCCTCCTTATTTCTAGGCCTTATTAATATTGACCTTTATTACATGGAATTATATTATTCTATCTACATGAAGGGCTAGGGAGGTTAGGTCCCTAACAAAGTGTCAATGTGTTTACTCTTGTGGTGAAACACATGATTTTTAGATAATGCAATTGTTGAATTGTTGTCACAATATATAGGAGTTGTCTCCTCTTCATGTGCAAGATCGCTAAGGATTATTCTCAGCCACACTGCATGACAAGTTGTTGAAGTTCCTGCCACATACTCTGCTTTTGTTGAAGAAATTGTCACGATGGGTTGTTTCTTTTAAGCTCATGAAATTAAACTTGTACCCAACATAAATGCGTACCCTGAAGTACTTTTCCTATCATCAAAACTACCTACAAAATCACTATCTATATATCCAACAAGTGAATCATCTTTTGAATTGGAATACCAAATTCCATAATCTATTGTACCTGCAATATACCTCAAAATTGTTTTCCCAACTTTACAATGAGAGATTTTAGGATATTCCATAAATCTTGAGATTAAGCTCACTGCATACACAATATTTGGCATGGTAGCTGTAAGGTACATGAGGCTGCCCACAAGCCTCTTATACAGAGTATAATCAATTGATGTTCCCTCATCTTGCTTACTTAGCTTTGTACCTGTTGCAATTGGTGTATCTCCTGGCTTGCATTTGTTCATTTTGAACCTTTTCAAAATATCTGTGGGATATTTTTGTTGACAAATAAAAATTCCCTTTTCAGATTGCTTAAGTTCGATTCCCAGAAAATATTTCATAAGACCAAGATCAGTCATCTCAAATTCACTTTGCATGGCTTCTTTGAATTGATTCAACAACAATTTTCCTGTATAAATCATGTCATCAACATAGAGACAAACTATCAAAATATTACCTTTCTGATCTCTTTTGGTGTAAAGTGTGGGTTCATTGTGGCTCCTGTTGAACCCATTGTTGAGAAAATAAGAATCAATGCGACTGTACCAAGCTCTTGAAGCTTGCTTCAAATCGTACAATGATTTCTTCAATATGTACACTTTGTACTCTTTACCTTTAATCTGAAATCCTGGTGGTTGATCCACATCAACTTCTTCCTGTAAAATGTCATTTAGTAAGGCTGATTTAACGTCCATTTGATAAACTAGCCATTTGTTTTGAGCTGCAACTGCCAAAACTGCTCTGATAGTATCCAAACGTGCTACTGGAGCAAATGTTTCTCCATAGTCAATACCGGGTTGTTGAGCAAACCCTTTTTTTGCTACAAGTCTTGCCTTTTGCTTTTCTACTTTGCCTTTCTCATTGAATTTTGTTTTATACACCCATTTAACTCCAATGTTGGTTTTACCTGTAGGGAGATCCACAAGATCCCATGTGTCGTTTCTTTCAATTGCTTAAATTTCTTCATTCATTGCATCAACCAATTTTTCTTCTTTGATTGCTTCTTCAAAGCATATTGGTTGATAGGATAACTTAACAAAGTGTGCTTGTTGATGCACATCATCATTCTACTCATAAATTTCTCTCAAGTTTCTTGTTTTATCGTTCCTCAAACTTGCTATTGTGGGTTTTGAATCATTGCTAGAAGAAGATGTGCTATGCTTTGTTTGTTCTCCTTGTCCTTGTACTTACAATCTTGGAAGTCTTAGCAGAGAAGCTTGTTGTCCTATAGCTTCCACCCGCTTATATTCCTATATAGAAGGAATCTGATCTACAAGTATTTCACTTGTTTGGTTATCCCAAGATTTATCTTCTTAGAATTTCACATCTTTGCTTACTATCAATTTCTTGGTAATATGATTATACAACCTGTATGCTTTAGACTGTTCACTATATCCAAAAAAATATGCATTTTTCACTTCTATCATCAAGCTTTCTCCTCAGCTCTTCAGGAACATGTGCATAAGCCACACAACCAAAAACTTTAAAATGAGAAACACTTGATTTCATACCACTCCATGCTTCTTGAGGGACTTTATTTTCCAAACTGCTAGTTGGTGACAAATTCAAAATATACACTGAGCATTCTAGTGCTTCACTCTAGTACTCATTTGAGAAATTCTTGGCCTTCAACATACTTCTGGCCATATTCATTATTCTTTGATTCTTCCTTTCAACTACTCCATTATGCTGTGGAGTGTATCTTGTGGTAAACTGTCTCTTGATCCCATGCTGCCTGCAATATGTTGCAAATTATTTGGATTCATACTCACCTCCTCGATCTGATCTGAGTACTTCGATGTATTTGCCACTATGTTTCTCTGTCAAAGATTTAAATTCTCTGAAATTTTCAAATGTCTCTGATTTGTGCTTGAGAAAATAAACCCAAGATTTCCTACTCAAATCATAAATGAATGTTAGAAAACAAAAGCAACCTCCTATTGACCGACTTTGCATTGGACCATAAATGTCTGTATGCACTAGCTCGAGGTGTTCTTTTGCTATGTAGGAAGCATTGGGGAAACTATCCCTTTGGTGTTTGGACAAAATACAACTCTCATAGGAGTTTTTCTGTTCATTTATAATGGGAAAACCTTTGACCATAGATTTATTCTGTAAAATACTAAGATTGTTGAATTCCAAATGACCATAACTACGATGCCACAACCAAGTCTCATCTGAGCTGGACACATTTTGGGCATATGACCGTGACAAATCTACATTTCTCAATATCAAAGGAAACATTCTATTTTTGGTCATTTGTACTGTAGCTATGATTTTCTTACTGGGTGGTTTGTCCAAGATTTTACACTTGGAACCTTCAAAAACGACTCTATAGACATGTTCATTCATATGGCCTACACTCGTCAGATAATTTCTAAGACTAGGTATATAATAAACATCATGAATATCTTTCTTTTCATCTTGATTGGTCAATACAAAAACTACATCCTTGCCTAAAAATTTCTTTTGATAATCATCTCCCAATTTAATTTGAGATATGACAGAGCTATCTAAACTAGAAAACAAATCTTTTTTACCTATCATATGATTGTTGCAACCACTATCCAACAACTAGAGATCATGAATGTTGCTTGCTTCTTCTGTGACTTGACATGAGAAGAATATCGATTCATATGTTTCTTCTTCAATGTTGGTAACATTTTCTCCGCCCCTATTCAGATATGCTTGCTTCTTTATGCATTCACTTTCATAGTGACCAAATTTCTTGCAATATTAGCACTAGATCCTTGATTTGTCAGTCCATCTTGACTGATTAAATTTTTTTCCTCTTCCCCTTTGGTTTTGAGAGTGCCTCTATTCACTTTGTTCTGAACATTCTGAAGTTGACCTCTATCCTGTTTGAGAGCGTCCTATGCCTCATCTTCCCATGCTTCTATTCCCTCGACCTCTACCTTTGCTTGTGGAGGCTCGAGACTGAAATGCGTTCTCCAAAGATTTAGTATTTTTACTGAACCAATTTTCATGGGTTAACAAAGATCCCATGAATTCTTCAACTGTGAGTGTTGACAGGTCTTTCGACTCTTCTATGGAAACTACGACCATATTAAACTTATCGGGAAGGCTACGGAGTACCTTCTCAATGACTTTATGCTCTTGAATGTCTTCTCCATGTGTGCACAACTAATTCACGATGCTCATGACGCAGGTCATGAAATGATCCACATAATCAGAATCCTTCATCTAAAGAGTCTCAAAACTCTTCCTAAGTGTCTGCAACTTTACATTTTTTACTTTGTATGTGGCTTTATAGGCGATTTCAAGAATATACCATGCATGTTTGGCATGATCTGCTGTTGTGACTTTGGGGAAAATGTATTCCTCAAACCCTTGTTGAATGAGCCACATGGATTTTTTGTCCTTATTCTTGAGTTCTTCAATCACATTTATTTGCACATTCGTCATTGCTTGTAGATCCACTGGATCTGGTTCCTTGAACCCATTAACTACTACTTCCCAACTATCTTCAAACCAGATAATGTTTTTTCATTTTTATGGACCATACATCAGAATTCTTACCCATTAAAACTGGACCTTGTTCGAGCGCTGGACTGTTGCTAGACGCCATGAATCTCTTGTAGAAGTTGAATTTCTCCTTTCTGTCTTAGATCTCCACCGAAATAGATTTTCTCTATCAAAATATACAAAACCTAGAACTAAAATCAGCCTCGCCGCTTGTTGTCTAGACCCTCAGGGTGACCGATTGAAGAAATTTAATTTTTTGAAATGTTGGGCCTTGGTCGTGACCTATCCACTCTCTAGGGGCGACCAACTTCTCCTGATTTCTCTGTGTACATAGGAAGAGGGCGACCGACTTCAAAAACATGATTTTTTGAAGGGTTTTTCCTCAAAGTTTTGCACCAGAATTCCATGAAACACCCCTCCTCTTGTTGTGGGTTGATCAAGCTTCAAATTTCTCTGCAATATCTTGCAAATTTCTCTCCAATCTTCGAAGAGTCTTACTCCTGCTCTGATACCATGTTCAATTTCAAGAAGAGGCAAGCATTCACTAAACAGAGTATGCACACACACAATGAATATCTTGAGCTCCTCCTCACATTCATACATAAAAATGAAATCAAAATACATGAGACAAGATATTTCTATATAATTCTCCATCCTTCACCTACTTAATAAATGCAACTTAATTGGAAATCACCACAAAATTAATTGGAAATCACCTACGACAATCACCACAAACTTAATTTTTTCTTGTGCATAGAGGTATACTTATCAGTGGAAATCCTATGGCCATATTTTCATGGTGATGGTACAACGTTCATTCTCATGCCTTCCAAGGGCATGTAATAAAGAGTTGGTGCGATCAAGAACATACCGATCGAAATAACTTGTGAATATTTTCAACATGTCGGCTTGTTACTGCATTTGGACACAATATGGTTGAATTATGAACCAATTAAAGTTTTTTGGTCTTTGTTAATTATTAGCCATCTTAGTCCAGGTAACATTTTATTTCAATCTTTAAAGGTTGAGTTAAAACCCTTAAATAAAAGGAAATGACTATAATGAACTATGTTATCACTTATTTATAGTTGAGGCATTATTTCTATAATTAATGGTACTCAACAAACCATATCCACTGGACGTACCCTCACCTAGATCCAGGCACCTTATCTCTCTAGCATCCGTGGAACGTAGAAAATGATAAGTTTGCCCGAGTCAATGTTAAGCACAAATTTCATCAATTCCTCCGCCTCAATCAACCCAATCTGCAATTCCTTGTAAGTTGTCGTATACTTCCTTCAAATCTAACCTTCTGCAAATGATTTGTTTAACTTTGATGCTTGTTGAATAACACTACTCTTCTTGTGCAGATTCAAGACTATGCTAAAACCATGGAAGATGAATCAAAGTCCTTAATTTGTGGGGATTTAAAGCCCCCAAAATTTTTGGCAGACATAGTGGAATCCATAGCCACTACAGTGTTCGTTGACAGTGTAGGTGCTCAACAGATCTAGTGCATTAAGATCTACAAGTGCAAGTTGGGACCTATTCAAGCTCCATTGACCTATTTGAGGTGAATTTATCGAAATGAGCATTCTTTAAACTATAATGATTTCTCTTTTTGCATATAAAAATTAGGAGCTCTATCATATTGGGTTGCAATGTTGTTTGGAACTTCACTTCACAAATGAGCTTATTTCTAAGGAGAGCAAACTTCTAGGTTATAGACCCAAGGAGAAGTTGATCACGTAGGTTTGAGGCCCATTCCTACACTGACTTAACATAATGACAAAACCAAAATAGGGGTTTGACAAATTCATCTTTGTGATAAAAAGGGAAATTAGGTTATGACACTCCTAGATACTTCAAGCATTAGCCATTAGGGAGGTTACCCAAAATCAAGGACCATGCAAAGACAACCTTCTTAATATTTATAAAGGAGATGACTCAACGATGTAGATTGATCATAGGGCTATCTCAAAAGCTTGTGGAAGAAAGGGTGTTTATCACTAAGGAGCGTAGACTTCTTGTTTATAGGCCTACGGAGAAGTTGACCACATAGGTTTGAGGCCCATTCCTAGATTGAATTAACATAATGAAAAAACCAAAACAAGTGTTTTCCAGTTTCATCTTTATGAGAGAAAGGGACCTTGGGTTGATACTTGGAGTGTTGGACAAGAGGAAGGTTTCCCATAGGCAAGGACCATGCAAAGACAACCTTCTTAGGATCAATAAAGGATTGCCAACTTGAATGACATCAAATCAACCATGTAGACTGCTTAAAGGCTAATCTCAAAAGCTTGTTTAACTTGGCATGTAGGGCTGGTCTGCAATTGAGCCACTAATACCCATCAATTTTTTTATACTTCATGGATCCTTTAGAATAGTTCCACTTCAATCCTCTCCACCATGTCACCAAAGTGGGCATATCCAACTTGTAGAAAATAGTGACCGATAAACCCATCCAAGAGAAACAATTCTACTAACAAATTCTTAAGAAAAACATAAAGTAAACGATGGAACATATAAACAATACACAAGAGATTTACTTTGGAAACCATTAACTAGAAAACCAACAAGCTTAGAGTTGCACCTCTTTTTAATTGTTCACGATACTATGTTTAGGTATTCTGCAACATCATTCAACCCTAATCCACTAATCAAGATTATATTACAATGGGCATAAAACCATTGATAATAGAACCAAAATGTTTGTCTCGAGGGATTCGCATTCAAACCCCCAATGGGTATCCCATTAGCCCCTCACACCCCATAGTCAAGGTTGGTAGACCCTAGACCCCTTAATTGTGCTAGCATGCATAGTGTTTCAAAGAATACAACACATACCAAACATAACTTAAGGAAACAGGTCATTAGTGGAAATCCTAGACTTGTTTGGGCTCAAGTATGTCTTGGAAAGTTAAAATTTGTCCTTCAAAGTAGCCCACAACTTCTAGTGATGCATCCAACAATGAAACATATTCTTTGTTTGATATTTTGATGAAACCTTTGTCGTACCACCATTTAGCCAAAAATCGTGCACATTCTGTCAATGAGTTGTACTTGTCTTCATACTACACCAAGGGAGATTGCCAAACACAATGATCATTGAAAGAAAGGCCTATACGCGGGGAAGCAACCTTCCAAGCAAGGTGACACTTAATAATTTCCTAGGCCTTCCATATACTCTAAGCCACAATGGTTCCTTGAATTTGGACTTTGGCTAGTGTTAGCAACAACTTTTGGAAGTTAACATTCCTTCACTACTTTTCACCTAATGCAGCTCATTTGGATTCAATTGCGCAAGATCACTTTAATCAATGAAAGAAAATATTGTACCTAGAGAAGAATACTTCCAAGCAAGGCAATTATTAACAGTTTCTTAGGCCTTCCTAACACTTCGAGCCACAAAGGTCCCTTGAATTTGGACTTTGGACAAGGTCAACAACAAGGTTTGGAAGTTGATCTTCCTCCAACACTTTCCACCTAATGGGGATTTTCTTTGGATGCAATTGTACAAGAGCACTTTAATCATCAAAAGAAAGGATTGTAGGTAGAGAAGCATCCTTCCAAGCAAGGTAATGCTTAATATCTTCCCAAGCCTTCCTATTACTTCGAGCCACAAAGGTTCCTTGAATTTGGACTTTGGTTAGGGTCAACAACAAGCTATGGAAATTGAGATTCCTCCAACACTTTTTACCTAACAAGACCCCTCTTGAGATGCAATTGCACATGAGTAATTTATAGTCATGTTAATATTCCATGGCCTTGATCACCCATTTTGTGCATAGGGATTTATCTTGATGGCCTTGATCACACATTTTGGGCATAGGGCTTCATCTTGATGGAATGGGTAGATCATCCCTAGGGAACCTCATTCCTTTAGACTTGTTAAAAAAATATAAACCAACAGACCCACATAATAATTCTAGAAAACTAACATAATGTTTGTTCATTTCCTTTGACATAACAATTCTAGACAACTAACATAATGTTTGTTCATTGCCTCTGTGTGAGATTGTTGTTTTTCTAATCTCAAGGGGTTGTCCATAATGCCTTAGAAGTTCTCAACACTCAAGAACAAGGGTAAGATCACTATTAAAATTATAATGGTTTGGTTGAGTTCATTAGGCAAATTACAACAATATTAAACAAGTGAAATGAGATGAATCTGCGCCTTAAGTGAACTTTCCCTACCTCCAAGGGTAAGTCTATTTACTTCCTAAAACATGAATATTCCATTCACTGATTTCTAATTTGGTAAACCTCCAAAACTACTGGGAAAAACAAAAAAAACTGGAAACAGACCTTTCAAAATCTCATTGTTGTTATATGACAATTGTGTCTAAATCTGTCACTAAACAAGCCATTGCAACATTCCTCCTCTCTTTGTCTTGGTGATTTGCCAAAAATACATTTAATAGCAGGTTGTAACAATCTCTTAGTGCACGCTAATTTTCGTTAGCAAATTCATTTAAGATGTGGATTTCATTTGCTAGACAACCCGAGTTCAATACTTTTACGGTGTGTTTAGTCAGGAGGATATACCCAAAAATCTAGCCATGTTAAGGGTTGGTGCGGCCCAAGCCGAGTGCGATCCCTGGGTGATTTTGACGACTTAGATGCCCCAGGTTTGTGGTTTCTTAGCCAATAGTTGAAATGATGGCCTCACAAGTGACAAACATTTCTAACAAAAAAAAAACCTGTGAGGATATTGCACTACCTCCAGTGTGTTACTTCCTTTTCCTGATTTTTCCACCAGTTGAGCATATAAAGGAAACTTTTTTAAAAACCAAACAAGTTGGAAAATACTAATTAAAGCGCCAGTCTTTGAGATATCGTGTTGTTGAAACCGTCCCTCATGTCGAAGTGGATAATATCATGCTGCTACAAAACTATCCTTTCTCGATTCTTCTTGTTGCTGCTATAAATAAATGTTTAAACATGTTGCAACAACCTCCCTAAATTTTCCCTTCACTAATAATAACACCACTGCTTAGTATTGTTGCATTCACCATGTGATTATCATAATCTACTGAAGAGTGTAACTTAAGAGTGTTGTTTTTGTGGGAGAATATGTTGTCGATTAATTGTGAACTTGAAACTGATATAAATAAATTGTATCTAGCACTCATGTACCTAATAATAAATCCAGAAAATTTGAACATCAAAACCTACTCAATCAAGATTCCACACCAAGGCTTACAAATGGACCATGGACAAGAGTAACCCATCGATCTCCTCCACACATACGTTACATGCATACTGGAATGGGTAAAAAGGAAGGGCCAACCTCTTAAAACAAGTTTATCCATAATAGCCCCACACAAATCGTGTAGATGAGGCTCTAAAGGTACACATGTTAACTAGAATAAAAAGTGTGAGTTGGCATTTTAAGTAGATTGATAGGCTTCCCACCATTAAGGTGCACCCACTATAGGATATAACAACATACTTATGACAAGGTCTCTCCAAAAAAATGCTACTCCCTCTTTTTTCAATATTCTCAAAGTCAACATAACTCAAAAGTATCAAATCGCCTCTTTATGGTAAGTATTTAGGAAGATTACAATATGAAAGAAGGTTTTAAGAGAGCAAATTAAGCTATGCCAATTGCAATAATGCATATACTCATGGATAGGGGGAGGTACTTCTTTGACACATCCATCAAACCACCCATGCATACACCGCATAAGCACTTTCATGCATTGATAATAGTTTCAAGCAATTTGAGGCATTGATAGTAGTTTCCACATGTCAAAATGAGATGCATCTTCCATCTACTCCATTTTGAATTTAAACCATATCCTTTCCTTCCAAATTGGATCCTGAAATAACTCCACCACTTTCTTATCAAAACGTTGCTACTGTATTATATACTTATTAAAAATAGGCATGTTACATATAGACATGTTAAAATAGTAGCTGAACTCTTAAAAAATATGAAACTCAAAACGTGATACAAATTGCTATGGAGACACCTACAAAATATAACATCTCTAAAAATAAGACATTACTAAAAATAGCAGTGTTCGTCATGTCACTGAAAATAGTTTCATCAAACTTGTATTTTTGCAAGGAACCCAAATATGTTCTTTGAATCTACTTGTAAGCTTTGAAACCTTAATTTCTAAAAATAACAATGTCATGAAACTCCTTGCACATTGCTTGAATGAGGCTCATCAAAGTCGTGAGTGTTATCACACAATGCTTACTTCTTGAGATAAAGTCCCAAAGGTCAAGCAAGTATTTTGTGTACCTAAGAGGAACACTTTAGGCCGGATCTCCTCCAACTCAACGGGTGCTTCCCTAGAATAGGATTGCTAGGATTTTAGGTAGTGAGTTCAAAGTGAGATGAAGAGTAATTTCCAGCAAAACATTTTTTAATGAATTAGGAAAATAAAGTGAACAAAAGACCAGAGACTATTGTCTTTCGTTTGGGAAATGAGGTCAAATCAAGGCTCATATAGGAGGCTATCATAATGACGAAAACAATATATATGGATGAAACCCTCAAAAAACATTCACGCTTTCCTTCCTGTCCCGAATTGCATAAATATGGCTAAGGACATGTTGAGGGGTCCTAAATCCCTTTAACTCAACAGTAGGAACCAAACCTGCCACCAAGGCCCAATTAGACTCTACAACGTTTGATAGTGGAATGGTTCTCCATATCTTGCGATCCGGCCAAATAATCAATGGGATTTATGTAGTGATTTACATGATACCTTATTGCGAAAACTCCTCCTTCAGTTGGAACGTTCTCTTTTCTATATTTTCTCTTATAGGTGGGTCTGATAAAAGATAGGTGCTGGTATAAACCAACTGGGTAAAGAAAAAGGGGGAAAAATTAACTACTGAAGAAGGCCTAGCTTGGGATAACCCTCATGCTCTAGCATGCAGACAAATATTTTTATACCTGTGACAAGCCTAGTACTAATACATTAACTTGTTGGTATTCTAATTATTGACTGAGATACAATTATCGAAAGAAAACATACATACAATAAAATGATGGCAAGAAAAATAGTTTCCTTAGCTCTAACCATTAATCACACATTAGCACAATGATTTTCTTTCCATCATTAAAGATAACAACTATAAAAATATTGAATCAACTAACTTATCAAAAGATTCATAAACTCTTACTCATTACAACATCCATTCATGAGATAAAGTCAGAAGTAATTCCTCCTTATGATCCAATCACACATGCCTTTGATGTAAAACAAAAACTTGTCTCCAATCCTAAACAAGACTTCTCAATTAAGGTAGTTCCGAAATAGTTCTTTACAATTTAAAAAATGAGGGGTCTTTGCAAAAACCATCCACCTTTTCTAAAAGGTCTACCCTCTTATTTATAACAAATTATTATCTAAAAATAACTATCAAAAGTGCAAGCTAAGTAAAACAAAAACCACATGGCGCTTTCATCTCTCTGTCTTGTAAGATTCATCAAATGGTTTCACTTAAATGGATGAATCTTCTCATACTTTGACCATTTGACTAAGAGTTCCTTGCATGTGTTGGCATATGAGAATCTGTGTTGATCCATCAGGGCCAAAAGAATCTCCTTTATCTCTACTGCTCGTGCCCGATACTTCACTACTTTAGCTCTTAACTGCTGTAATACTGCCTGAGCCTTGATCGGGTGCTCCATGAACTGTTGTACTTGATCTGGCACCATGTTTTCCACCTTTTCTATTTCTGCAGTCCACAATGAGTCTTGTTCTGCATGTTGTTTGACTATGTCATGCAAGTTGACAAAGTCCTCAGGTGAGCCGAATTCTGGGAGACCGATTGTTGGCCCTTGCTTAGGGAAGAAATAAAAGATTAAGGAAGAAGAAAGGCAAAGTATGAACTGTACGGGAAACACACAAACCGAGGAAGGGTCAAAGTGGTTAAAGAAGCAGAAAATACAGAACGAAGTAAGGAAAAGCAAGCCGTTGAAAGAAAAGATCAAGGAAGACAAAGAAGCGAAGAAGATGGATCGTGGAACACTCAAAAAGTGGAAAAAGACACCAACTAATGCTTTGGAGCACTTCACGGAAAAGAAGGAAAAACAGGCTGGCGAAGCCCTTAAAATACAGGTCATGGGATCGAGGGTTTTGGTACCTAGGGTTATACTGTTATTGCATTGTTGTGTTAAGATAAAAGATATAGCTAACTGCGCGAAGCTAGGCATAATATTGTTAGACACGTCTAGGATATATTGCGTTGTTGCTCTGAAACCATCTTGTATTTCCTCTGGTTCTAGACACCTATGTCCTGCAACCCCCTATTACTACTTCGGGTGAGACTTCATCTACTTCGCAGGTGCTTCCGAAAGGGATAGTAGTTAGGGTTTGTTGGTGTGCTTTTAGAGTTGAACCCTAGGTCTGCCCCTGTGCCAACAAATGGTTCCATTGTCGGGACCAGAATCTTCTTGAGGGAATGTCAAGGTGGTTTCCATCGAAGACAAATATTCAGAAGTGGATAGAAGAAAAAGAAAGGGACTTCGCCGAAGCTCAGAACAATAACCCTAGCATTAGTATAGAAGACTGGTTGGGAAGGTACATCATTACTGATATGCTCAAGATTTTCTTTGGAGGAATTCATAAGGAGTTGTATGAGTGGTTAGCCAGATTAGCAGACACCCAGTTTGAGATCAGATCTAGGCCACCTGTGGTTTGGACAACGACGTTGATCAAGAAAGTCAAGAGAGTCGATAACGTTGTATCAAGAGCAGTAGATCTTTGGTTTGATAGCACTATCGGAGGGTACATTATGGAGTTTGCTATCGACAAAGTAGAATCATATAGTCAAGTGGAGAGGTATTTCTTTAAGGGACCTAGAGGGAAGTTTTTGCACTTTTTGAAGCTAAAGATTAAGATGCTATTGCATGAGAAAAATATATTGAAGATATAGTAATCAGTTGGATTTTAAAACTAATTTTCAAGAATTCACGATAGTGATGCAGAGGTTGGACACACGCGCAGTGGGAGATCGTTTAGAAAGGTTCCTCTCACGGACCTATTTAAGCAGATTTATGGGCCATTGAATCAGGACGGATATTTCTACAGTGAAGAAGAAGCAGTGAGGTCAGACGAAGAGTATTCAGAGTTCACAAGAACAGAAGAAGTAGAGATTGAGGAACTTTGCCAGGAAGAACCAGAAACTTCAGGAACTGCGCCTACTGTCGAAGTAAGTACTATTGTTCCTCCTATTGTTTTAGAAACATTAAGTAACCAGAGTAACCAGAGTAACCAGAGTGGTCAGAGCAATCAGAGTACTGTTACAAGCAGTTTAGTGCATAGTCAGCCAAGAAACCAAGGAAGATCTATGGTAGATGAAATGAGGTTACCCATTTTCAGAGGAGATGGATCTGAATATCCAGACCAACATTGGTTCTTATGCGAAGATGTATGGAGCATTAAGCAAGTCACCGACAAAGCTGCCAAGAGAGATCAATTTAGTACTACTTTGAGGGATCGTGCACTGAGTTGGTACATGAAGTTTGTTTTAGGATCTGCACAACCTAATCCCCTGAATGACATCAAGATTGCATTGAGTGCAGAGTTCAAGAAGCCTAAATCAGAGTCGCAGTGCATTACACAGTTGAAAGAAATCAAGTAGAGGGTGACTGGACCTAATTGGGAATTTGATCAGAGGTTTAAGACCCTAATAGGCCATTTAAGTTTTTAGATTCTAGATGAACAACATAAAGAATGGTTCATCGTTGCCCTCCTGCCACACATTAGGGTTTCTCTGATGCAACAGAAGGTTGCCTCACACCCTAAAGCATTGGAGGTTTCCATGAAACTAGAAGCAACCCCTGTAGGAGAAACCAACCCAAGTATGAGTTAGATTTTGAATCAATTAACTAGTTTATCTTTACAGATCGAAGACATGAATAGAGATAAAGGGAAGGAGAAACAAGAAAATATTTGGTGCATAAGATGTAAATCAAAGGGCCATGAAAAAGAACATTGTCCCTTATTTAATGAATACTTGGCCTTTGGAGCTCCTAACCCTTTGAAGCATGCTACTATACCCTGGTGTGAGGTATGCAGAACTAGACATCGCCCTGGTGAATGTTATTATATGCAGAAATATGTCCAGACCCCCACCAATCTTTATTGTACATTTTGAAAATCTATGGGACATGATGAAAAGGAATGTAGGGCTTACGACCTCATGCATGAAAGATCAAGAGATACCTATAGAATTCAAGGAGAATTACAGCAGGAAGGAAATAATGTGCAATTCAACTCCCTAGGAAGAGGAAACTTCAACCCTCGTGGTGGATTTAGAGGAAGAGGATGAGGTGGAGGCATGGGTCGAGGTCGAGGTCAGATTATTTGTTATAATTGTGCCCATCCAGGTCATTTGGCAAGGTATTGTCACAACCCTTGTACTACTTGCAACTACTGTAACTCGTTTGACCATGTTATCGAAGAATGTCCAGTCTTGTTAGCTAAACTTCACGAGAAACAAGGAGGAAACCAACAAGTCCAAATAATACTGGTAGAACCTCGTGGTGAGGACCCCAGAGTTGTTGTTATTACTAGAGGAGGCGCTTTATAGGAGAAGATAGGGTGACTCCAAAAAATACTACAGAGGGATCTGAGATCAGAAGAGCTGTAGAAAAGGCACAATTGTTTGATCCAAGGAGAGAAAAGTGTACTTTTGAGGAAGCAAGAAAAGAATTTGTAGGAGAAAAAGCTTCCTCATATAAGGCACAACCAGAAGTAAAGGAGTGTGAAATGCCCCTGGAATTTGATCAGTCTACCCTAGCTGGCCAAGGAAAAGAGGTAAGTAAGCTTATGGACTTCTTATATACTTGTATCAATTTGATTAAAGATGAGAAATTTGTGCAAGAGCTACAACACCTGGTAAGATAGTATGAAATTGGAAGAATAGATCCCCCGCTGAGTAGAGTTGACGAAGCAGACTTGGGCACTAATGGGAAAACCTAGATTGATTTACTCTCCTATCAGTCTCAGGATGGCTAATCAGTGGGCGATGATCCCCTTTGGAATATTAGAGCATGTCCCTGTATACATCGACGGGGTAAGGACATTTGCAGACTTCGAAGTGATTGAGATTGTTGATGATAGCTGTCCATATCCTGTGATGTTGGGAATTGATTGGGCTTTCAACAATTTGACTATTGTTGACCTAAAAAAGAGAAGAATGACATTTGAGGGGAATGGCCTTCAGGTCATTTCACCTCTTGATCGTGATGAAGGTCGCAGATACACGAAACCCATAAGAGAATAAGATCGACCATATGAGCTAGATAACATCTATAAACTGACAACAAGACAACATGATTACATTAATCCTACATCAGATGGAAATCTCATCTGGCGAAGTGAAAGTGCATTCTCATCAGACTCAGAAGAAGCATTGGAGAATTGGCAGAACATAATGTACGAAGTCTCTATGCGGAGGTGTGCCAGATTGACCAGGGAAATTCGATGGATTGGCACAAAAGTAAGCAATCTTCCTACATTTGATGGTTTGAATCATTTAGAGACATTTTTAGTTGAATTTGAGAGAATTGTACCAATACAACAGATATTGTTGGCACTGGATGAAGCCTTGAAGGCGACACCAACTAGATGGTGGGGACCACATAAAAAAAACATCACGGAGTGGGTACAATGTCGCACCTTACTGACAACGCACTTCTTAGACCAAGATGAAGGTTGCGAAGTTTGATACACAGGTCAGAGTTGTCCTAAGGACCATGTGAGAAATCATGAGGAAGCCTTGAGCACTATTCCTAAAGAGCAGTGGGTACACGAGTTCATTAGCACCTTAGATACTACACCTATCAACTTGTATGTTCAAGCGAAACTACGCCTCATCACTACAGATTGGTATGGTATGACCCAGAACTTTATAGCTACATTCCTCTTTGAAAGCCAGTACCCTACAATAGATCAAGCTTTGAAATTTGTAAGATAGAAGGTCTTTGAGGAGGCACCTAACCTCCCTCTCGAACAAGAAGAATATGAATGGACTGTGCCTCTTCATCGGTTACAGGGTTTCTATTATATTAATGCTGATGAGGACGATGACCCTAGAGATGTAAACATTTTAGAAACTAAGGGACAAAGAGACATACAAGGGCCAGGGATTGAATTACCTTTTGTAGGGAAACCTATTAAGATTAAGAAGGTTAACATTGGAACATAGAAAGCACCTAAGTTAGCAAATGTTGGAGACTATTAGGATGATGCTACTATTAGCAAGATCATAGAACTATTACATGAATATCAGGACTTGTTTCCAACCAATTTCACAGACATGAAGGGCATTAAAGGGCCCATGGGAGAAATGAAGATTCCTTTGAGAGCATATGCGAGACCTATCAAGAAGAGACCTTATAGACTGAATCCCAAGTACAAGCATAAAGTTAAGATTGAATTGGATAGAATGCTGGAAGCATAAATCATAGAACCTGTTGAGGAATCCGAATGGATCAACCCTATGGTGGTCCAAGATAAAAATTCAGGAGAAATCAAAATCTGTGTAGATCTAAGGAAGTTGAATGATGCATGTTTACATGATCCATTTCCTACACCTTTCATTAACTAAATTCTAGACAATGTAGGAGGACAAGAAGTTTATTCATTCACAGATGGATTTTCAGGCTATCACTAGATCATAATTGCTAAGGAAGATCGACATAAGACCACATTTGCAACATAATGGGGTTCCTTTCAATACACTGTGATTCCTTTTGGGTTGAAGAATGCTCCAACCACCTTTTCCAGGGTGGTGGTTGAAGCATTTAAGGACTTTTTATGCAAGTTCTTGGAGGCATATTTTGATGATTGGACTGTGTTTAGCCTACTGAAAAATCATATTGAATGTCTGAGATTGATGTTAGATAAATGCATGCAATGTCAGATTGCCTTGAATTTGAAAAAGTGTATTTTATTTTCACCCTTTGGCGTGTTTCTGGGGCACATTGTGTGTAAGCAGGGGTTGTTGGTAGATCCTTCCAATATTTCTATCATTGTTGATCTACCTCCTCCCACTTCGGTTAGACAGCTGCGCACTGCACTGGGACACACAAGATACTATAGGAAGTTTATTAAGGGTTATGCACATATAAAAACACCCATGGAGAAGTTATTAAAGAAAGGACAGTAAGTTCCAATGGAGAGAGGAATGCCAGTAGAGCATCGACACACTAAAACATAAAATGGTCACTGCACCTATCTTGGTTTTTCTGGATTGGAATAAGGAGTTCAATGTTCATGTCGATGCTTCGTCCATTGCATTAGGATCAATTTTAGCACAAACAGGTACAAGAGACATTGACCACCCTATAGCCTTTGCTAGCAGAAAACTTTCTACAGCTGAAAGGAATTATACTACCACTGAAAGAGAAGGCTTGGCTATGGTATATGCGTTGCAGAAGTTTAGACACTATTTGCTGGGAGGACATTTTAATATGTTCACTGATCATTCTGCATTGAAGTACTTAGTCAACAAGCCAGTGTTGGGGGGAAGAATATGTAGATGGATACTATTCTTTCAGGAGTACGACTTTGAGATCGTGGTCAAGCTAGGAAGAATGAATAAAGGCCCTGACCACCTATCCAGGTTAGAACATGGAGAAGATCCTACCAGTCTCAAGGATACACTACCAGATGCACAGTTGTTGGCCATCAGAAAAGTCAATGACCACTTCACCGAGATAGTTCAGTTTTTGTCCATGGGAATGGCACCTCGCGAGTATACCGTTATTCAGAAGAAACAGTTGGTAGTCTGTGTTGTAGACTTTCAAATTATAGTTGGACATTTATATAAGATGGGGCTAGATGAGATATTGAGGAGATGCGTTATGGAGGCAGAAAGACCACTGATTCTTGCAGAAGAACATGAAGGCAGAAAGACCACTGATTCTTGCAGAAGCACATGAAGGCATGAAAGGAGGACATTATGGAGGGAAAGCAACATCACAGAAGGTTCTC
Source organism: Picea sitchensis (assembly GCA_010110895.2). Classification (NCBI taxonomy): domain Eukaryota; kingdom Viridiplantae; phylum Streptophyta; class Pinopsida; order Pinales; family Pinaceae; genus Picea; species Picea sitchensis. The sequence goes on along the minus strand of SNQJ01S0013271.1, from coordinate 190,806 downwards.
AGAGCTGGCCTCTGGTGGTCTACTTTACATAAGGATGCTAAGGAATACTACATAGCCTGTGATGTATGACAAAGATTAGGGAATCCTTCTAGAAGGAATGAGATGCCTTTGGCACCTCAGTTAACATTACAATCATTCGAGAAAAGGGATATTGAGTTTGTGGGACTGATCAACCCACCAGGAAAGCGCAGAGGAGCTCGATATATCATCACTGCTACAGAGTATTTGACCAGATGGGAAGAAGCAAGAGAAGTTAAGGAGTGTAGTGCAACCATAGCTGTGCAGTTCATTTTTGAGGATATTATAACCAGATTTGGATGCCTGAAGATCCTTATGAGTGATCAAGGCACACACTTCATCAACAAAACTATTGAAGCCTTGACTCAGGAATACAGGTGAATGGTATAGTCGAAGCCTTCAATAAGATATTGGAGACAATGGCAACTAAGATTTGCAGTGTTAACAAAGATGATTGGGATCTGAGAATTCCAGCAGTATTATGGGCTTATATAACTTCTTGCAAAAAGTTAACAACGCAAACCCCATTTAAGTTAGTTTATGGCTTGGAAGCAGTGGTACCTATGGAATACTTGGTTCCTAGAATTGCAACATTTACAAGTATGGATGACGCCAACACCATTCAAGATAGACTTGCGCAGTTGCTGGAACTAGAGGAAGACAGGTTCATTGCAGGATTTCATCAACAGGTACAAAAAGAATGAGACAAGGCTTACCATGACAGACATGTCAAAAAGAAAACATTTAAGCAAGGAGATTTGGTACTGTTATATGACATCAATTTCATGAAGCATCCAGGGAAGTTCAGGACACATTGGCTCGAACCATTCGAAGTTGCCTATGTTACAGAAGGTGGAGTTGCACATTTGAAGACTCTTAAGGGAGAATGGAAGGAGGGTTTAGTAAATGGGAGCCAGTTGAAGTTGTACTATGACAACTGTTACACCTCAAAATTACTCACTTCGATAGTGTCGCAAGTGTCGTCATTACAAGTATTGTAAGTGTCGCATATTGTTCGCAAGTGTCGCATCTTGACTACAAGTGTTGCAAGTATTACAAACATCATACTGCCATCTTACCCATGTTGTTCCTCTAACGACATCACAAAGACACTTAAGATACCTCAAAGGCCAGTTTGGAAGAAGAGACATCAACTGACAGGGAGTACAAGCCTTTTTCCACTGAAAGAACCACTCGAAAATGAATTTTGGAGAGGAGTGCTCCCCTATACATTGTTAGGAAGCGCTGGTGCTTTCTGTACCCTTTTGGGGGAGCGTTATAACGCTCTGGTGCCTCTTTTGGGGGAGCGTTTCCTTTTCTGGGCGAAATTTGGTTTGTTGAGAATAATGAGAGAAAGATCCCCTCAATATATGAAGGTGGTTGGATTCGAATATGATCTCAAGGCATGATCTTAGGGAAGATCCTCAACTGAAGGAGAGAAATCTTCAAGTAATCCCAAATATCTCTCAAGTGGTTGGGCCTCTCAAATCTTATATAAGGAGGCCTTCTCATGGTGAAAGGTACATGATATAGATACAGATGTGAGAAACCAAACTTATGATCTCATAAGTGGTATTGACAAGGAATGGAGATTGAGAATTGTATCAAACTTATGATCTCATGAGTGAGATGCCATCGAAGCAATCAGTGTAGATTGATTGAGCAAAGGGGTTGGACAAGGAGAACTGGAAGAAGCTACTACACCTTCATTCAAAGGATTGTAAGTACTTTTACTTGTTCTCATTAATATAATCAATGCTTGGCCTGTTTCTTTCAAACTAGTACTTGTTCCATATAAGTTTGTCTGTAGTAGATGGATCTATGTTTGAGCTAATCTCAGTAGAGTAGGAAGTCTTTTGTACCTTTGTTTGTTTTGCAGGACCTATCAAGGAGCTCAAGATTGAAGCTTAGCCTAGACTTTGCAAGGACGAACGTCGTTCATAAGGTACATGTCTTTCTCTTTCTCTTTCATTCATTAGCTTGATTAGATCTAAAAGGAAGTCAGTGTCCATGTTAAGAACATTCTGTCTTATCCTTAGGAGTCTAGGGACCTCGAGAGAATCCACTTGTCCACAGGGGGATTTCTCTTCAACAGAAATTGGTGACTCAACTGGGGAAGAGATCTGATTTTTGTTTCCTTTCCTAGATCTTGTTTTGGTCCTTTTCCCACTGATTTGATCTTCTCCATATTGTCATTTTTAATTCTTAGATTGGTTTGATTGTCTCTTTATGTCATCATGATCACCCTGATTGACTGAATTTTCTTGAATTTTTGAGTTTCTGGGAACTTTTTTGAGCTTTTGTAGCAGAGCGCTCACCTGCCCTTGTTAGCAGAGCACCAACACTTCCTGTTGGTCTTACACAGAGTGTTATAACGCTCTGGTGCCCCTTACACCAGAGCACTGCCCCTTTTCTGTGCAAAATCTCCTAGGTTTTCATCTTCTGAATCTATTTCTTGGTTTTGGCATTGGCTCAGGGATCTCATATTCTCAGTTCATCTTGGTATTGGCCTTCAACACTTTGTTTTCTAAGAATCAATCTCTTCTTGTTTGGAATTTTGACATGTTTTCTTCCTTACATTGCAATAACTCTTTGTCCTTGACGATTTAGAGTTGATTTGTCGTTTTCTTCTCATTCATCTGACTGAGTGAAAACTTTGGTAAGGAGATTCAAAGGTCTTTTGCGCTTTTCCTTTTGATCTTTGAGGTCATTTTCCCAAGCAAATAGTTTTGAGTGGTTTCTCTTTCTCCCTATCATTTCTCGGATTCCTCTTCGCATTTTATTGTCTTCCTTGAATGCTTGCATTTGAAGTAGTGAAATTACATGATTTTTGGCATTTTTTGGTCTTGAATTCTAAATTTGTTTTCCCCTCATGGCCATGAATCGTGTATCGGTGTAATGATCCCAAGCCAAATTCTTTCTTGGAATCACTAACTACTACTAATTTATTGAGTTATTAAGTGCATACAAAATTCATCAACACATGGAGATCGCAATATATTCAAGATGTAGAAGAACAATCAAAGATCTAACCTTTTTATTATGAGCAATGTAAGATCAATACAATAGATGGCATATCTGGCATAAACTTCAGATGGTCGTACACGCAATAGATATGAGCTGCTACAAAATGCTCCCGAAAATACAAAATAAGCCTCCAAAGGCTGGATATACAATGAAGACTGATTCAAGCATATCTGAGCCGTACTAATGCTCAACCTCCAAGCTGGAAAGTGCCACATCCTGCTAGAATGCTGAAGCCCTCAATAATTCTTCCCTGCTACCAAAAGTGTCCAATCATCCCGAGAAATATGCCAAATGATAGATCAGGCAACTGTAAGGACAACCCAGATGTCCAAATTCCCAAATCCACTCTCAAACCCCGTAGATCTGAATTCTCCACTGAATGGTGTGCCCCACTGGATGACTGAAACCCTAGCTGGTTCGACCCTGATGAAGGAGGCCTCCAAATTCTCTGAAGCTCTCCAAGAATATAGATCGGGTTATGAGAATCCCATGGGAGAAGTTTCGGGCTCAGATCTCAAGCAGATCTCTCTAGATCTGAGTTTTACTGAATCACAGGACGTCCCCTATGGCTCCAAGACGTCCCAATCTGTAGACAAATGGAGAATGATGATAACCCTCCAGAAAATCCCTCAAACTGATGGTCCTGCCCCTGCAAACAAAACCCAACTGTCGGAATGGCCCCAGGCCCTCAGGATAAACTGGATCGAACCTCCCTCTAGATGATGGTGCGCCCTTGCTGGAAACACAAGAACAGTATGACCTGCTACCTTCTGAAGGGCTATATGGAGATGGGCTGAGACTAGAATGGTGTGGAGGAGTATTTCATCCCCGAGACCAAGTTGCGGAACAAGGTGAGTGGATATTTCACCACTGAGTTGCTCACAAGGGTTTGTACAACAAAACCCCCAAACTGAATGCTCAAGAGCAATAGAAAATGCTAATTCAAAACTAGAATGAGTAGTAGGTGCGCCCCAACCTCTAACTTATACTTTTCCTTCTAATTCTCTGTTGAGTTAGGTTAACTCCCAGGGTTAATCTTCTAT
>SNQJ01S0013271.1:156901-185038 GCA_010110895.2 Picea sitchensis | reverse complement strand
CATAATTAAAATAACATTACTAATCTAAATTACAACTAATGGCCTAAAGCCGACATAAATAAAATAACATTACTAATCTAATATGCCCCAATTAAGGGGTAATGAGCCAATATTAGGGCTTAACAGAAAGCTCTGAAGCAAGTAACCAGGTTAATAAGAAGAAGAAGAAACAGAAGGGGAACAAGCCTCCAACTACATCAAATGTTGGATCCGAGCAACCAACTACTGTTAATATTACTGGGAGTGTTGGTGAGGTCAATAAGGTTAAAACGAAGAATCTGAAACCCAAATTCCCTTGCACTCTTTGTAAGGTTTACCACTTTATGAGGGATTGCCCTGGTATTCCCAAGGTCTTGGAAATGTGGTCTTCTACGTCATCAAACCCTGTTGGACATGCCGATGACACCTCGTCCACTAGTGACATTAAGGTTGGTAAGAAGAAGGCAACTGTCAAGTTTCCTTGTATGCTATGTGAAGGTGATCATTATTCTCACCTTTGTCCTCGTATGGACAAGGCTTCTTCTCTTTTGGAAAAGCTTCAACTTCCAAAAGGTTATCGTAATATTTCCCCCAACCCATCATTAGTTGATGGACTGGTCAATCCGGTTCCATCTCTAGTCAGTCTGGTTGATCAGGTGGTTAATCTAGTTTCATCCTTAGTTGAACCACTAACCTAAGTAGCTAATCCAGTTCTGTCATCGATTAGCTCCGCTTTTCATCTAAAAAGTGAAACCCAAGTGACTGATCCAATCCCATTGTTGGTCAGTCCCACCCTTCATCTAAAGAGTGTCAACGTGGTTGATCCCACTCCTCCTCTGACGAGTACCGAAGTGGTTACTCCGGTCTCTTCATCGGTTAGTCTGGTTGATTAGGTGGTCAATCTAGTTTCATCCTTAGTTGAACCACTACCCAAAGTAACTGATTCAGTTCCATCATCGATCAACCCCACTTTTCATCTAGAAAGTGAAACCAAAGTGACCGATCCAATCCCTTCCTCGATCAGTCCCACCCTTCATCCAAAGAGTGCCAAAGTGGTTGCTCCAGTTACATCATCGATCAATCCCACTCTTCCTTTGAAGAGTGCCAACATGGTCGATCTGATCCCATCATCTGTTGATCCTACTCTCCCTATAAATATTAAACCCAATACTGCCCACGTTTTTATTGTTAATACATAATCTACCATGCTGGGGGGCATTCCTCCTTCTCCTGCGAAACCCCCTCCAAGCAATGAGGCCATCCTTTTTGATTGGGGTGTGTTAACTGGACCTCATCTCCCCTCTCACATTCCTTTCCATATTATAGTACAGGTTTTTGATTGGGACATTCCTTAAACGCTGATAGATGAAGGTGTGTCCATTCACATTTTATCCTCTATTGCTTGGCACGCTTTGGATTGTCCTCAGCTTGCACCGGTTACACAGAATTTGTTGGCTTTTAACAGAAGAACCAGTCAACCTTTAGGGATCCTTCCTTAGTTTCCCATAACTTTGGGAGGGAAAACTGTCTTTATTGATGTCATGGTAGTCCGAGACCCCTTGGATTTCGCTTTACTCCTTGGGCATGATTATGTCTATGTCATGAAAGCTATTGTGTCCACTCTTTTTTGTATGATATCTTTCCCTCACAATGGAAGAATTGTGACTATTGATCAACTTTCATTCATCGGTCCTGACTGGATTACCTCCTTAAATAGTTCTTATATGCTGAAAGTATCGCCCTCGCCACATGTTAATTATGTGGCATTGTCTCCCGTGACTTCAACTCCTGATGATTTAGATCTAGTAGTTGACATGGTTATCTCTTTGGTAGGATTATAGGAGCCTAATTTCCTTACCCCTATCGTGGCCCTTGACATGTGTTCCTTCCGGAGCATTGTTATTCCATCCAGTGAAGATATCTTGGAATCCATGACTAAGTTTTGTCCCTTGACATGGTGTCCTTCCAGAGCATTATCCTCTTGGAAGCCATGATCAAGAAGAGGTTATGAGCATAGTTTTTTTTTCTCTGTAGCAAGCTCATTTAAAAAATGAAACAAAGGCCTTGAGCATAGTTTTCCTTTCTGTAGAAATCTTGTTAAAAAATGAAATAGCAATCTGGGTATTGAACCCGGAGCCTTGAGCATAGTTATTTTCCTGTGACAAGCTCGCTAAAAAATGAAACAATCACCTCTCCTATCAGGTCGAGTCTTTCGCCAGATCTTGTATATGTCAAGTCGAGTCTTTCGTTAGGTCTCATACTTGAACCTTCATTTCATCCACCTGTATCCTTTTTCTCCATCTAGTACAAAAATTGGTGACAACCTCAAAGTCGGTGAATGAATTGAAGCTTGGGGGGCATATCTCCAGCCTTTGATGATCATTCTGGAGTTAAGCCACTAGCTTTCAAGCTGGGGGCATACCGAGCTTAGTCTTTTTTCTTTCTCATGCTCGTAAATACATGAGAATGAATCCAGGTAAAATTTTATCTCTTTTTCGAACCTGTATGGATACACGAAAAAGGAACACCCTAGAGTCGTCTTTAAACTCTTTTCAGACTCTATAAACATGAAAAAATTGTCGAGTGATCTTGCTTCCTTTCACACTCGTTAAAAGGTTTGAAAGGGCATCTTTCGAGTGATAATTTATCTCTTTTTCGGCCTCGCAAGACTAACATTACGAAAAAGGACAACATTGGAGTCTTCTTTAAGTCATTTTGAGACTCTCTAAAAATGAAAAACTACCGAGTTTACTTTCTATGGACTCATTAAAACAATCATGCATTGAAGGGCCCATATGGGACCGAACCCTCACTTCTTCTGGTTCATTAAACAAAGCAAGAGGGACTTACCGAAGGTGAGTTATATTGAGCATGTGTTACCCTCCTCGATCTCGTTAAATAAAAAAGAGGTACTCGTCTATCTGGATGGGGGAAAAATTGAAGGAAGCAAGCCAAGCAGTTTTTAAGAACATTACCAGTCACTCTTAGAGTCGCCCTTGAACACGACGCTTTGTCTTTGCACGCATTTTAATCCGCTGAACCTCTGCACTAACCCAATCCTTTGAGTTTCTTTTACTCCTTTGGGTCACCTAATGAAAGTCACAACATCCACTGCATCATCAAGTTTTGGTCCATGTCATGTTTCTACTGTCGTGCCTCAGTGTTCAAGGGAAGTATTTGCCTCGACATTCAGCCATCACAAACATCTTGTTTCAATACCCGTGTCAGTCCATGTTCATTTGATCTACCAATTACATCTCTGTGTCTGTTTCGTGTCGTTGATGGGGGAAACATCAAATCCCTCCTTCGACGAGTCTATTCCTGTCAACTACAACACATTATCCAAGAACTAGACTTAGAAACTAGTTAGCACTTTGGGATCTGCATACCTCAATGGCAGGCCTCCTCACATTCGAAAATGGGTTTACATCACTGAGCTTTGATCGGATGATTCCACGGATGTTCGACTTCAACTCATCCATTCACATTCGTTGGAATGTACTAGAGTACCTTGGGAATCATTGACATCAATGGTGATCTCCCTCGCGCTTGTTAACGGTTTACATCATTGATCGGTAATCAAGTGGTTTCTGCCATGTTCGACATCAGGACATCTATTCACATGGTTAGATTCGTAGTACATTAGGATTGGTAAGAAGACCCTAGGTTGATTTTATCACTCTGATATGTACTTTACTCAGGTTGCGTCAGAGTTTCTCTTGAACATTGACACATACTGTCACATAGATCCACTTTGTATTGGTCGTGGCTATGTCTTGTCATCTCGTAGATCCATTGTGTATTCTTTGTGGCTACGATCAGTTCATGTCATGGGAGTATTTTAATTATGGCTATACCTTTTTTATCAATATAATTATGGATCCGCGGTGTATTTTATGGCGGCCATACCTAAAAGGTCTTTATCACCCAAGCATAGGCATGTCTGCCTTGGGTTTGAAACATGTCATAATATTTGTTTGATGGTTGTGTGCAGCTTTTTCTAGCCTCTCTGCATCCATACCCTTGCTCGAAAAAGTCTACAAAGTACTTCAGTCATCATCGTCTTCTAACTTTGTACTCTGAGGGGCATTCTGTTACACCTCAAAATTACTCACTTCGATAGTGTCGCAAGTGTCGTCATCACAAGAGTTGTAAGTGTCACATCTTGTCCGCAAGTGTCGCATCTTGACTACAAGTGTTGCAAGTGTCACAAACATCATACTGCCATCTTTCCCATGTCATGCCTCTAACGACAGCACAAAGACACTTAAGATACCTCAAAGGCCAGTTTGGAAGAAGAGACATCAGTTGATAGGGAGTACAAGCCTTTTGCCACTGAAAGAACCACTCAAAAATGAATTTTGGAGAGGAGCACTCCCCTATACACTGTTAGGAAGCGTTGGCGCTTCCTGTACCCTTTTGGGGGAGCGTTATAATGCTCTGGTGCCCCTTTTGGGGGAGCGCTACCTTTTCTGGGCGAAATTGGGTTTGTTGAGAAGAATGAGGGAAAGATCCCCTCAATATCTGAAGGTGGTTGGATTCGAATATGATCTCAAGGCATGATCTTAGGGAAGATCCTCAGCTGAAGGAGAGAAATCCTCAACTTATCCCAAAGATCTCTCAAGTGGTTGGGCCTCTCAAAGCTTATATAAAGAGGTCTTCTCATGGTGAAAGGTACATGATAGAGATAGAGGAGTTTAGAGATACCAAACTTATGATCTCATGAGAAGTGGAGGAGAATAATCAATGAAAGTATTGTCATTCTGATTGTGGAGATTTTGAGCAAGGGTTGGACAAAGAGAGTTGGGAGAAGCTGCTACACCTTCATCAAAGGATTGTAAGTACTCGTCATTTGTTCTCATTAATATACATATATGCTTGGCCTGTTTCTTTCAAGTTTGTGTTTGTTCCACATGGACTTGTCTCTAGTAGATAGATATGTTTTTGAGCTAATATAGAATAGGAAGTTTGTTGTATATTTGTTTGTTTTAAAGGACTTATAGAGGAGCTTAGGATCGAATCTCAGCCTGGACTGTATGAGGAAAAATGCCATTAAAAAGGTACACTTTTATTATTCCTCTTCATACATTATCTTAAATAGATCTAAAGGAATGTTAGTGTCCACGTTAAGCACTTTTCTGTCTTGGCCTTAGGAGTTTAGAGTCCAAGAGAGAATCCACTTGTCCGCAGGGGGATTTCTGCTGTCATGCCTCAGTGTTCAAAGGATGTATCTGCCTTGAGAGTCATCCATCACAAATATCTTGTTTCAATACCCGTGTCAGTCCATGTTCATTTGATCTACCAATTACATCCCTGTGTCTGTTTCGTGTCGTTGATGGGGGAAACATCAAGGCCCTCCTTCGATGAGTCTATTCCTGTCGACTTCAACACATTATCCAGGAACTAGACTTAGAAACCAGAGTACTTTGGGACCTGCATGCCTCAATGGCATGCCTCCTCACGTTCGACAGTGGGTTTACATCATTGACCTCTGATCGGATGATTCCATATATGTTTGACTTCAACTCATCCATTCACATTCGTTGGAATGTACTAGAGTACCTTGGGAATCATTGACATCAATGGTGATCTCCCTTGCGCTTGTTAACAATTTACATCAATGACCGGTAATCAAGTGGTTTCTGACATGTTCGACATCAATACATCTATTCACATGGTTAGATTCGTACTACATCGGGATTGGTAAGAAGACCCTGGGTTGAGTTTATCACTCTGATATATACTTTTCCCAAGTTGCAACAGAGTTTCTTTGAACTATGACACATATACTGTTACATAGATCCACTTTGTATTGGTCATGGCTATGTCTTGTCATATCGTAGATCCACTGTGTATTCTATGTGGCTACGATCAGTTCATGTCATGGGAGTGTAGATCCACATTGTATCATTGGTGGCTATACCTTTTTTATCAATATAATTATGGATCCGCAATGTATTTTATGGTGGCCATACCTAAAAAGTCTTTATCACCCAAGCATAAGTATGCCTGCCTTGGGTTTGAAACATGTCATAATATTTGTTTGATGGTTGTGTGTAGCTTTTTCTAGCCTCTCTGCATCCATACCCTTGCTTGAAAAATTCTACAAAGTACTTCAGTCATCATCGTCTTCTAACATTGTACTTTGGGGGGAATTTTGTTACACCTCAAAATTACTCACTTCGATAGTGTCGCAAGTGTCGTCATTACAAGTGTTGTAAGTGTCGCATCTTGTCCGCAAGTGTCGCATCTTGACTACAAGTGTTGCAAGTGTCACAAACATCATACTCCCATCTTGCCCATGTCGTGCCTCTAACGACATCACAAAGACACTTAAGATACCTCAAAGGCTAGTTTGGAAGAAGAGACATCAGCTGACAGGGAGTACAAGCCTTTTGTCACTGAAAGAACCACTCAAAAATGAATTTTGGAGAGGATCTCTCCCCTTTACACTGTCAAGAAGTGCTGGCACTTTCTGTACCCTTTTGGGGGAGTGTTATAACACTCTGGTGCCCCTTTTGGGGGAGCGCTGCCTTTTCTGGGCGAAATTTGGCTTGTTAAGAAGAATGAGGGAAAGATCCCCTCAATATCTGAAGGTGGTTGGATTCGAATATGATCTCAAGGCATGATCTTAGGGAAGATCCTCAACTGAAGGAGAGAAATCCTCAACTTATCCCAAAGATCTCTCAAGTGGTTGGGCCTCTCAAAGCTTATATAAGGAGGCCTTCTCATGGTGAAAGGTACATGATAGAGGTACAGATTTGAGATACCAAACTTATGATCTCATAAGTGGTATTGACAGGGAATGGAGATTGAGAATTGTATCGAACTTATAATATCATGAGTGAGATGCCATCAAAGAAATCAGTGTAGATTGATTGAGCAAATGGGTTGGACAAGGAGAACTGGAAGAAGCTGTTGCACCTTCATTCAAAGGATTGTAAGTACTTTTACTTGTTCTCATTAATACAATCAATGCTTGGCCTGTTTCTTTCAAACTTGTACTTGTTCCATATAAGTTTGTTTGCAATAGATGGATCTATGTTTGAGCTAATATTAGTAGAGTAGGAAGCATTTTGTACCTTTGTTTGTTTTGCAGGACCTATCAAGGAGCTCAAGATCGAAGCTCAGCTTGGACTTTGCAAGGAAAAACATCGTTCATAAGGTACATATATTTTTCTTTCTCTTTCATTCATTAGCTCGATTAGATCTAAAAGGAAGTCAGTGTCCATGTTAAGCACTTTTTTTCTTGGCCTTAGGAGTCTAGGGACCTCGAGAGAATCCACTTGTCCATAGGAGGATTTATCTTCAACAACAACCAACTGTCCCATAGCTCCCAGTAAAAGAAAAAGGAAGAAGGGTCTAGGTACCAGGTGCAGTTGAAATTGGGTACCAGACACAGAAAAGAGAGTCTGCACACGATAGGGAGGAATAGAGCAGAAAGCACAGGCTGCTCCATGCAGTCTGTGGTCAAAGTGATACAGAAGGTTCAATCTTATAGTGACTCGAGACGAGTCACATGTGAGTGTTGGGAGATTATTGGCCCTTTCTTAGGGAAGAAAGCAAAGATTAAGGAAGAAGAAAGGCAAAGTATGAACTCCGCAGGAAACACACAAATCAAGGAAGGGTCGAAGTGGTTAAAGAAGAAGAAAATAAGGAATCAAGTAAGGAAAAACAAGCCATTGAAAGAAAATATCAAGGAAGACAAAGCAACGAAGAATATGGATCGTGGACAACTCATCAAGTGGAAAAAGACACCAACGAATTCTTTGGAGCACTTCACGGAAAAGAAGGAAAAACAGGCTGGCGAAGCCCTTAAAATACAGGTCATGGGATCTAGGGTTTTGGTACCTAGGGTTGTCCAAGAGTCATGTAATGTATAAATAAAGGTCTAGAAGAGTGGAGAGGGTTGGTGAAGGTTGTTGTTACTACTATTGTTGATGAGAGTGATATTGAGATAGAAGTGTTGTGGTTGTAAAGCATTTTGTATTTTGGATCTTCAGCTGGGTGGGAAGATCAACCCTGCAGCTGGGTGCATAGGGAGGGGAGATAGAGAGAAAGAGAGAGTGAGAGATATGCAGCTAAGTGTGCAAATAGAACTGTATGTTTTCATTTAATATATCAAGAAACATAGTTCTGTGGAGGTAGCCCTAGGGAGAGGGTGAACCACACAAATCTTGTTGTTCTTTGTGGTTGATGCTGTGTATTTGCTATCTGTATACTGCTATTGCATTGTTGTGTTAAGATAAGAGATATAGCTAACTACGCGAAGCTATGCATATGATTGCTAGACACATATAGGATATATTGCATTGTTTCTCTGAAACCATCCTTGATTTCCTCTAGTTGTAGACACCTGTGTCCTGCAACATCCTATTGCTACCTCGGGTGAGACTTCATCTGTTTCGCAGGTGTTACCGAAAGGGCCAGTAGTTAGGGTTTGTTGGAGCACTGTTAGAGTTGAAACCTAGGTCTACCCCTGTGCCAACACCAATGTCTCTCATCGTCTGATTGATCTTGGTCTAGCTCCTTTCGTAATCGACCCATTTCTATTGAATCTCCCATTGAGGTTCTTGGGCCATATTCACCCAGTATTTGATGGACTTCCTTATACGATCGATGTTGCTGTCCCTTAGCACCCAAATGCTATGCTCCTCAGCGTCTTGTCCCTTTTGAACCGCAACAATGTAATCAATTCTTTCCACTGCTTGGTGGGCCTTCTCATACCATCTTTCCATGTATTTGCATGTTTCCAGCACCATAAGGGTGTATTCTTGGAAGTCGAATATCCCTGTAGTGAAAAGGTGCCTCTCACTCATGAATTTGCTGTAGGCATCTTGGAATTTGCTTCTCAAGAATACCATGGCTTGTGTGGAGTCATGATGGTATTTTTCCAAATGGCATATGTGCTCCAACTCCTTTAGCACAGGGGCCAACTCCTCTTCATCTTTCCTTGCTTTGTCCAGGGTGGCATCTGTGATTGCCATCCCTGCGCCGATAGGCTCAAATGTCTTGTCATGCTCCGTGCTAATCAATTTCTCCTCTGTGGTGATGAGGATGGAACTTTCCAAAGTAAGCCTCCTTTTATTATTGGTTCTCTTCATGATGGCTTTCCTCTTTTGGTCGTAGGCGATGGCTTTTATATCGATGAACTCATCCACAGGTTCAGGGATTTGTTGCTCTCCCCAAGTAAGAGTGTTTTCCAGGCTCCTGACGGTGTATATCTATTCGAGACTGGGTTCCTAAACCTCTTCTGTATGTCCCGATGTCTCGGCCTATGGTTGTTCTCATCAGGTGGTAAAGTACTGGTCAAAACTGAAGAATTAGGGGCAGGTTCGGTACTTACTTGGTAATCGACTGTTGAAACAACGATTTTCTGTTGTGTGATTTCTCCTTCTTGTTCGAGCAATCCTGGCTCATCCATCAAGTCGTCCATTGGGATTCATGATATGTTGAGTGGATCAGCGTTCAAGGCACTTTTCCCCTCATGCTCGTTCTGTGGGTGGCTCTAAATTGAAGGATTGGGACCCGGGGTGGATGCCTTCTCAGGTTCTATTTCGTCTGTGATTTTCACCGAAGTGACCAGGGACACCTCTGAACTCTCCTCATCATCGTAGATGGTTATTAGATCGAACATGGGATTTGGTGTACTTGTTCTCCCTGATGTCCTCGTTATCTCAGGATGAGCCGAAACTTCCCCTGGTGATATGACCTGTGGTGTTGAAGCTTTAGGGTTATCTGACCCGGTGGTTTCTTCAATCTGTATCGGCTCTAGGTCACTTGGTCCTCTCTGGATTTCGATTGGGTTGTTGGCAGGAACCCTTGTCATCTCTATGAGATCTAGGTCATTCTACAATTGACCAATGACTCTATGTGCCTCTTCCATCAAGATAAATCCCCTTGTCTGTTCCTTTGGTGTCAAGAACAATCCCCTTCTTTGCACCTCTGTTGTCTCTACCGCTCTGATTTCTTCCCTGGCTCTTAGGGCCTCTTGAGCCGACTACTCTATTGTTTCCACCTGTTTATCCATGCTCATGGCCTTGAACCTGGTCATGTTTGGGTTGGCCATCCTCTGCATTACCTCTTCCCAGTCCTGGGCATTCTCTGTGAAGACTTCATCCTAAAACTTATCGTGAGCATATGGCCAACAAGATGATACTTGCGAAGCATGTTGGAGGACCAGGCCTTTAGGGTCATGCTTGCAGAATTGACATGTCAGGAACCTGAATTCAAGTTGGATCAACCCTTCTTGTTTGGCTTGAGCATTATCCTTCACCAGATAGAACCCCACATGGAAACCATAGGGTATGAAAGGCCATTTGTTGTCTTTGACCAATGTGGTGTTATAACCCTGCAGGATGGTCTGATAACATATTTCTCCCACGACGAGCCAGTCTGGGACACGAGTTGGTAGGATATGTGGTACTCTGCTAGCCCCGAACACCCTGATGTAGGTTGAGTGCTCGTCCAAATACCAATGGCCTACCTTGGCTATCATTTTCTTGGCTACCGCCAATAGCCTTGGGCATTCCTTCCTAAAAATAATAAAATAAATGCGGACAATGAATTCATTGCAGATGAGTGCGTAAGATTTCTTGTACCTGTTCTCCCATATCACGCTAAAGTAGACGTGGACCGGGAGCTCTGCAACATGCCATCTCAGATTCATGTCGGCGAAGACGTTCCTTGCGCACATGAAATCGAGCAAGTACGAGGCCATGTAGAAAGTTGGTGCCTCTCCTTCCTTCGGCGTCTGAGCCTGCTGTACACAAATGCTTAATTGTTTGGAGATTATCACTCCCTAGTTGAAGCTACTCCTGACGATTGCAACTGTGTATTCCAAAGGCATCCATGCTTCCGAAAACTTGGAGCAGTCCTTTACTCCATATAACCGACAGGTGAGAGCCATCAAATAGATGTATGGCTCCCTAAGATTAATCATTTCATACTAGCCATTGCTTCAATTAGTGAACTTCTTGTCCTCCTTCCTCCATGAGGCCATCGTTCGGCTAGTGTCATGGAACTCATAGAACTTTACCATGAAGTCCATGTTGAGCCGCTCCTCTGGGTCCCTGAGCTTATAATACTTCTAGACTTCTGTTGGGAGGAAAAATCCAATGCATCCTCCATTCTCATTGTTGATCAAACATTTCTGCCTGTCCGTGTGGTCGATGAGCCATTTCAGAAGCTCTATGTAGGGGGAAACCGGGGTTCTACTTGCCACCATGTGTAAATACGACCGTCGGATGTTCGAGAACACCTGGTCGTCGAGCGTCCTTACGTCTGGATCACCGTGTCAGATATATTCTGGGTATTCTTCTCGGCTGATCCTGTTAAAGAGATCCCCCCACTGTGGGAGCATTATTTTGGACCCAATGCTTGCTTCAGTATCATCGAAGGCCGAAGGCTGGGCAAAATCTTTCTTTGTCGAGGTTTTGATGAGAGGTTCCACCCTAGGAGCGTACTCCAACTGCCTTGCGGTCCCCATAGAAGAACCTTAGCCTATCTCTGGTTCTTTTATCTTTGGTGCTCTCAGTGAGCATCTGGTGGTTGGCTTTCTCGACGACATTCTTCTTGCAACTAGAGAAGAGTTTAGAGACTGTGTAAGAAACTAGATGAACATATATAAATTATAACCAACGAATTGAGAGACTTGGATACATACCTCTGAAGCCTCTTAAACCTGGTTTTGATAATCAAAAGGGTAAGTATAGTCTCGCATTGCTTGCTCTACTCCTTTGGACACTCTGGAGTTCACTTACGTGCATAATGAATTTGTTCACAACGGTTCTAGATATTTAAACAGGGATGATCTTACCATGTCAAATCAACCATTCAATTCAGGTTATGAGTGAAATTTCAACAAATCTGCCGCCCGATCTTCATAGGAGTTTAAACTTAAATTCATTGTGGGTTGACGACAGAGGCGCGGGTGGTAATATGGTCTATCGACGATTTCAAAATGTTGTTGTCTAATCGACGCATGGGGTAGAAACTAATGCAAGATTGAGCATTAACGAGTTCCTTAAATGTCCAAAATCTGATCGTATCTAATGCCACAAATGTCCCATCGTTCCGCTCTTTCAGTTGGTAGATCCGAGGTCGAGAATGGCGACCACTCGGGGTCTTCATTTACTTGGTCCTGGGCTTTAGCTGCCAATTTACATAATCCTTTTCCCTTAACCAGTTTCACAGGTTTTATATCGAGATCAAATTCTTGGACCACTGCCATCCAGTTCCCTCTCCTTTCCCCCATCTCTTGCTGAGTGAATAGGTATTAGATAACGAGATGAGGCACCATGACTTTGGCGTGGCTCTTTAGGATGTAATATCTGAAGTGTTTCACTGCCTTGTACACCACGTAATCCTTCTTGTCTATAGCAGGGTAATTTAGTTCACCCCCTTGGATATTATTGCTCATAAATGAGACCTGGGCCTCATTGTTGTCATCATCCTTCCGAGTCAATACTGCAGCTAACGATTGGTCGGAGAAGAAAGTGTAGAGGAAGAAATATTTGCTAAAGTCGGGACTTCACAACACTGGAGCTTGAGATATTGTATTCTTAATATTGTTGAAAGCACTTTTTTGTTCATCATCCCACTCAAATTTAACGTCTTTGCGGATCATTTTTTGTAAGGGTTTGATAGTTTCAGTGAAATCGGGGGTGAACTTTCTCACAAAATTGATTTTCCCAAAGAAGGATTGCATAACATTTTTGTTGTGGGGTAATGGAAGTTGAGCTATAACCCTAGTTCGTTCCGGGTCTATGTGAATTCATGCTTGAGATATAATATGACCTAGTAGTTTCCCTTCCTCGACACCAAAGATAGTTTTCTTGGGGTTTAAGGATATACCGTATTTCCTGCACCTTTCGAAAATCTGGGTTAGGTGTTGGATGTGATCTTCTCTATTCTTTGAATATACAGTGACATTGTCCAAACAAACTACTACATATTTGTTGATTAGTCCCCGAAACGCTACGTCCATGGCCCTCTGGAAGGTTTCCCCTGCATTGATTAACCCAAAGGGCATGTATTTATAAGCAATGGTTCCCCACTTGGTTCGGAAAGTAGTTTTTAGACGGTCTTCTTCTAAAACTAGAATTTGGTTATAACCTGAAAAAATGTCCAGCAGGGAGAAAATATCAGAACCAGACACGGTCTGCAAGAGTTACTCCATCGGTGGGACTGGGTAGTTGTCCTTTTCTGATGCTCTGTTGAGGTTTCTGAAATCCACACACAGACGGATCTCCCCAGACTTTTTCCTAACAGGAACCAAATTTTCCACCCATGCAAAGTGTCTAACCTGGAAGATAATTTTAGCATCTAGTAATTTTTTTAACTCCTGACACATGAGAGGTTCCAGAAATGGGTGGTATTTCCAGAGCTTCTGTTGTAAGGGTTTTACTCTGGGTTTTAACGGGATTGTGTCTTGAATGATATGAGTATCATAAGTTTTCAGATCTCGGTAGGACCATGCTACAACATCTTGATATTCTCTGAAAAGTTTGAGATAGGCCTTCCTTTCTTCTTTAGATATTGTCTTGCCGAGATTTATATTCTCAAGGTTCTCCGGGGTTCCTAGATTAATAGCCTCGTACATGGGACATGAAATCCTTGTCTTTGTGTTCGTTGACCCTTTAAATCTTTCCCTTAAGTCAAAAAGGTTCTTTAAATTGGCTACCTCTTTTGATATCCTGTGAAAACTTGGTTTGTCATTCGATTGATCTGTTTCAGGTTTTTGTACATGGGGATTGATTTCTATTAATTACTCCCGAAATATTTCATCATCAATAGCCATATCTTTAAAATTATCCTGATTGGTTAAAATTTTTAAGATCTATTCATCTCCTTTAAAGACTTTCCAATTAGAAATATTGTTGGGCACCGACGGTTTGTAGAGTAGCTCCACAGTGAATCGGGAGGCTTCATAGTCTTCTAAAGGGGATATCCTTGAGGCAACGATGGCCAGGGAATCAACAAGAGTCTTCTTTGTTCTGGGGATCACTGTAATGTTGAAGGCTTCAAAATGTTCTCTTAGTCTGTGCACTTCTTGTTGATAATTCCTCAGGTGGGGAGAGTTGTAGTGTATAGTGTTCCTTACTTGTGTAACGATGATTTCAGAGTCTCCGAAAACCTTTAGTTCTTTAATGTTCAAGTCTATGGATTTATTTAGACTTTGTACTAGAGCTTCATACTCGACGATGTTGTTTGTGCATTCAAATTCTAGTTTGCAGGAAATGAAATTTCGTTTACCTTTGGGATCAATGAGGATACACCATGTTCCTGATCCTTCTTACAACTTAGACCCATCAAAGTACAAGGTCCAAAATTGCGAGCGAAAACCATCTGTTTCTTTTTGCCTACCACTTTCCTCCTTTCCTCCTATCTACTCCGTGGTTTTTAACAGAGGTTTCGGACATAAGAGGATTTCTTCTGCCGCCGTTGGAAAATTTTCTTTAAAAGTCATTTCGGAGTTTTGAGTAAGAGGGCTGTTAGATGAAAGAGGGGAGAAATTCCCGAAATCGTAGTCGCAGGAATAATTTCCTAGCACGGGGAAACCTGTCGAAGAGGGTTTGTTGAGGGCTTCTAAATCAGTGACAATATGTTTTAGATATCTTTCCCTGTCGATCCTGAACATATTCATGTGTCCTTTTAATGGAAACCAAAGGTGAGCCCATTCTGTACTAAAGCATCCATTTAACTTCTCGGACCAATATCAACTAAGTAGAAATCCATAAGCTTCTGGGATATCTACTACAATGATGTCAATGACTTGAACAAATTTCGGGTGTGTCGCCATCCTGATCATGACATCTTTCAACTCTCCCATAACCTTCACCTAGGTTCTGTCTAGTTGTATCACATGTTTATCACTTTTGAGAGGGAATGCATTCAATTTCCTACATATATAATGGCATAACATTATAGGATGCCACTGAGTCAACCAAACGATTATGGAGGTTTTTGTTAAAGACTTCAAATGTCAAGAGGAACGGTGGGACAAAAGGCTTTCCCTTTTTATCTTCAGAGAAAGCGTTCACAGTTGGCTTACTTCTCAGAACTGTGAGGGCTGGATTTTCCCCTTGGTCAGTGCTTGTTATGGGATTTTCTACTGACTTCAAAGCTTGTAACATAAAGTCCTTTTGCTGGGGGATTCTACACATGTCCATGAACAATATATTAGCCTTCATTTTTTTCAAATCTTCTACTATGTTGTAGTCTAGCTTGGGCAATTCTCGGGTATGGATGTTTATAGGATTTCTTTGGGAGACAAAAGATTCTTTTGGGTGATCATATGTTTGTTTTCCTCTCGAAGTGTGGGCCACGGTAAGGTCATTTGAGACCGGGTGACCCCTATTTCTCGTTTGCATAGCCAGGCCCTCTGCGGGTGGTTCTTGAACCTAAAATAGATCATTAGAAGGCATTGGTAGGTCAAGGTCCCATATCACCATGCTTGTTTCTTCCGGTGGATCAACTTCTTCTTGATAAGCAATATTCATAGCTGGGCCACTTGATTGTTCGGTAAGGGAAACCTTGTCTAGAAACCGGTTGGCCATCAAATTCATGTCATGCACCCATTGTGGGCAGTCTCTTTCAGAATGTTTATTTTGGTGATAGGTATAGAAAGAGTCGGATGCTACATTTCCCAAATCGATGTTTAAGTTGGATGGGGGAGGTTCAATTGATTTGAACGGTGGTTTTCTTTTAAAAATGGGTTTATAGGGCCTCTGGCCTTGGTTTCCTTCCTCTGCACTTCTTTTCATGTCTATGATTTTGTTTGACAACTTCTTTATATTCGTTGTAGGTCTTCTATGTCTCCACTTCCCTTTTCGAGACCTTGTTCTATTTGTTTCCCCGTGGGTCTAGTCAACAAGAGTCCTCTCCTGGGCGGAGGTTGAAATTCCTTCTTAAATAATGAGACATGGCCTTCTTTACATCCCTTCATTTGGAATTCTATTGTTTTGGCTTCCTCAAAATTCTCAGCAAAGGTTGTTTTGGCAGCCCTCTTCACAAACATGGAAATAGAAGCAGGGAAAGCATTAGCGTATACTTCAATTTGCAACTCATGAGTGGGTTTAGCTTCAGGTTGAAATTTGTTTAGGATAGTGGTGAATCGTTGATTGAAGTATTTAACCTTCTCCTTTGAACTCATGGTGGCGGCGAACAATTCAACCATCAAAGCTCTTGTAGTGGTCTCTTCTGCATATTTATCTAAAAAATCCTTTTGAAACTTTGTCCAATTAGTTATGGACCCTACAGGCAAGTTAAAATACCACGTGGAGGCCAAATTCTCAAAAGTATAAGGGAAAAGCCTGCATACTACGTCTTCATGTTGGACATTCATCAATCTAATAACTAGTATGAATTTTTTGATATGGTCTTTAGATAATCCTGAGGTTTCAAGGTCAAATTTAGGGAGTAACTTTTCTGGATGTCGGGGAAGGTTATGTACTCGTCCGAGGATTTCCAAAGCATCTCTGGCCAACCACAGTGGATTATTCTGAGGTGGGTTTCCCCTTTCTTCATTATGATCATTGTTATCTCCCATGTTGTCCGACTTAGAAACTGAGCATTCCGAGTTAAACCCTTCCTCGTCAGAAAAATCGTCGGGCTCAGAGCAGTTACCGGGCAGTGTTTTAGGGATTAGATTAAGGGGATGTTCAATTTAGGTGAGGGAAAAATCTATCAGGTCTTCTACTGTTTGAACAAAAACCTGCTCGGGGGTGTCGACCATTGGTCTGCTTACTTGTTTTCTATGAGGAAGTAACAACGCTAAGTGTAGTGCTCCAATTTGTCGAGCGTAAGCTCTTGTGATTCTTCTGAACTGGTTCAACTCCTCGTGGGGAAGAGCGTAAGGTATTTAAGGGAATAAATGTTCTTCCTCTTGCTGGGTGAGTGACTCGTTTCATGAGTACTATTAAGCCCTAAATAGTGGCTCATTATCCCTTAATTGGGGCATATTACATTAGTAATTTTATTTTATTTATGTCAGCTTGAGTCCATTAGTTGTAATTGTACCTCCTAGTCTTCAATATATACCAAGGAGACATTTTCATTTGGAATCATCTTGTATTTGGACATTTATGTGGGGTATAAGGAGGTTGCTCCCTCGAAGAGACTTATTACCTAAAATTCTCTCTTTTTCAAGGCCTTGAGTACTTATTCTGAGGTTTTTCTATGTTATATTGATATTTGGTTCTTAACATATGGTATCAGAGCTCAAGGTCTTGGGGTTTTTCTGCTACATCTGAGACACCTTGGAATTTTTGCTATAACTTTTTTTCTCCAATTTTTCAGAAGGAACCCTTTGGAGGAAATTTAGTAGACAGATCAGGGTATGTAGGGTTAAAATTTCATCTCATGAGGCCTTACACTTTATGAGATACAACCTGTGTAAGATAGGGTTCTGGAATCATCCTGAATTGAGTCATCGCGACATTTTCGCTATAAAAAAATTTCTATAACGTTTCAGACCCTGAAATATGGAGAATATTCACATAAATTATTAATTTATTTTTGATAAACATTTCAGCTTCTGGGTCATCTTACATTTGTAGATACACCATGTGGAAGATAAGGTATTTGACTAGTCCTATTGACTAGTCTCAAGCAGGTGTTCTAGGTAAAACAATCATAAATTCTTCCTAGAGTATCCAAATTGAGTGATACTAATTGCATTGGATAGTGGACAATCTGTAGTATTTATGGTACAAGTTTCATAATTTTATATCAATTATTTTGTGCGGGGCATGCTATACAAGTGATATCTCATGGAAAGGCCAAAAATCAGAAAGCTGTGGGGAAGTTAACATAAATTCCACTTGGCACATCAAATTTTGATCAGACATGTGGCATTGCAGAGAAGAAATATCACAAAACTACGAAAAAAAAATTCCATACCCAGAAGGGCTGAAATTTTGGAGATACAAGAAAATAAAGATTGTCTAGTAGAACCACCTCAAAATCAAGGTTTAAAGTGATACCTGGCTAACATGCCACCAAAAAAGGGAACTTCTACACCAAATAAGCCTCCAGACAATCCTACTTGGACTCTTGATGAAGGTGAAGAAATGCATAGGGACATAAATGATTTACAAAAGAAGACAATAACAAAAGATGAACTACAAGAGATGATGGATTCAACGGAAGCTAAGTTGGAGGAAATAAATACTAAGATGGATGGTTTAAAAAGGGAGATCATGGAAGGATTGAAAAAATTCCTAATAGAGAGGACACCTAAAAGTGAAAATGTATCCCATGAAATTCATGATGAGGAGACAAGGAAGATGAATCAAGAATGGAGAAACTCTAACTTTGGGTTGAAGACCAACCACTTTCCTAAGATCGATATGAGGAAGTTTGATGGCAAGGACCCAATCACATGGATACTTTAGATGGAGCAATTATTTGATCTACATAATGTGCCACATACACAAAAGGTACATATTGCTTCTTTATATATATAACCCAATCAATTTGTGTGGTATCGATGGCTTTGTTCTCGCAAATCACTCGTCACTTGGACAATTTTCATGGAAGAAATGATAGCACACTATGAGGATACAAGGAGCAATACCTTCTTTACCCAATTGATAAATCTCAAGCAAAAGGGTTCAATTACAGAGCACATTGAAAACTTCCAAAGATTGAATATAAAGGTAACATATATTCCAGATGAGCACTTGATTGATGTATTCATAGGAACTTTTAGGGATAACATTCAACATGAAGTTCATCTTTGGGAAACCAAATCATTGGAGAATGCATTTAGGGTGGCAAGAAATGTTGAAAGTAAAAATATGGATATGGCTACTAGAAGGACCACTCCTAACATCTATCAAGATAATAATGTACCTTCTTCTAAAACACCTCAACCTACAAAGTTGACACCTCAACAATTGGTGGAAATAAAAGCAAAAGGTTTATGCTTTAATTGTGACACCAAGTACAGTAAGGGACATAAGTGTGGTGAGAAGAAATTATTCTACATAAATTGTGAAGAGGAAGAAGAAAAAGAACAAGAACAAGAACCATCTCAAGATGAAAATGTAGACACGATTTCTTTTGAAGATTTGACTCCCATGATATCGTGTAATGCATTGGCTGGAATTAACATTCCTCAAACCCTCAAGATCGAAGGATATATCAAAAAGAAAAAGGTATTAGTTCTAATTGATTCGGGTAGTACTCATAATTTCATTCACTATAAATTAGCCAAAACTCTCAATTGCTTTGTATATCCGGCACCAGAGTTTCAAGTAATGATTGCAGATGGAGGAATTATCAATTGCTCAAGAAAATGCAATAAGATCAATCTTATTATGGGGGAATATGTAATGAATAGTCCAATGATTTCTATACCCATGGGTGGTGTTGATGTCGTACTAGGAATCCAATGGTTACAATCATTAGGAATAATGGCTTTTAATTTTCATGGTTACACCATTAGGGAATAATGGCTTTTAATTTTCAATAAATTTTCACAATGGTACAGATTGAGTTAAGAGGTATCACAGAAACCCAAGAAGGTGATAAGCCCCAATGGCATGAAAAAATTATTGGAAATGGGCATCAAGGTGTAATTGCACAACTATGTTCACAGATGTTCAAACATCTAAGCCATCTATTCCCCTAGATCTCCAAGTATCATTGATAAGCATTCCAAAGTATTTGAAGATATTCCAAAGGTCTTCCACCCACTTGAAATCATGATCATGATATTCAATTCTAATTTTGGGAGTGTTCCTCCTAACATCAGGCCATATAGATACTCCTTATGCCCATAAGAGTGAAATTGAGTGCATGGTTGAAGAAATGTTAGAGGCTAGCAATATTAGACCAGCCAAAGTTCTTACTCTAATTTAAGTGGTAATGGTATTCAAGAAAGATAGCTCACATCGTATGTGTCCGTGACATTATAGAGAGCTCATCAAGATCACTATTAAATATAAGTTTCATTCCCATCATTGATGAATTGTTAGATGAACTACATGGAGAAATCTATTTCAAAAAGTTGGATCTCCAAGGTATCATCAGATTAGAATGAAGGGAAGAAGATATCCAAAAACATTACTTAACTCATGAAGGCCATTATGGAATTTTTAGTCATGCCTTTGGCTCATAAATGCACCTTCCACATTCCAAGGGTTGATGAATTCCATTTTCAAGCCCTTCCTAAAAATTTGTTTTAGTATTTTGATGATATACTAATCTATAGCAAGTCTTGGAGGATCATGTGCCATTATGTTGACAAGGGGCTACAACTACTAAAGGAGCAACAACTATATGCCAAACCCATCCAAATGTTTCCTTTGTGCAAGGAGGTAGAGTATCTAGCATATTGTATCTCATGAAGGTGTCAAGGTAGACCCTAACAAGATTAAGGCCATGATGGATCAGTCAATTCCAAAACATTGAAGAATCTTAGAGGATTTTGGGTTCGACAGGTTAATACCACGCAGTTTGTTCGACACTATGGAAGAATAACAACACCTTTAACTACACTAACTAAGAAGGATGAATTTTCATGGACTCAGAGGCAACTAAAAGCTTTTGAACAACTTAAAGAGGTGTGACGGCAAAGCCTCCTATCTTGGACCACTCAAGACTCTCTCATACAAAACCTTTATTGTGTAATGTGATGCCTCGAAATGGAATTGGTGTTGTCCTAATGCAAGAAGGAAGGCCCCTAGATTTTGAAAGTCGACTACTCAAAGGAAAGGACTTAAAGCCCATTTATGAGAAGGCTGAAATGATGGAAATACTACATGCATTGAAGAAATGATGTCCATTCTAATAGGTAGGCACTTCTGGGTCAAACAGATCATGATAGTCTTAAATACTTTGGAACAAAGACTATCTCAAAAAGAACAACAAAAAATGGGTGACTAAGATATTAATATGATTTTGAAATCATCTATAAAAAGGGAATAAAATGTTGTGAAAGATGCACTCCCAAGAAAGGACGAAGATGTTGAGGCCTTTCTCCTCTGGTATATCTCGATCATCCAACCCGCATTTTGGATACAATAGAAGGAAGGGATGATTGGAAGAATGATGAAAACATGTAGACTCTCATTCAAAGGTCAGCAGGATTCCAAAGGCATCATACATTTTACATGGAAAAACGATTCACTAGTGGTACAAATATCGCTTATATTTATGTAAGAAATCCCAACTCAAACAAAGGTACTATTGAATTGCACACCTCTCCAGAGGGAGGGCACTCAGATTTTTGAAAACCTACCATAGGGTCAAAAAAGGAATTTTTTTGGGATGTCCTTAAACTAATGTTCAACAAGTTTCGTGGGTGCACGTTTTGTTGGCCAACAAAATAAGGTTGAAACAATTAAGACCCCGTGCCTTTACAACCATTAGCCATCCCAAGTCAATGATGGGAGGAGGTTTCCATGGATTTCATCAGCTGTAATACCAAAGTCCAAGGAAAGAGTGTCATCATGATTGTTGATAGACTGACCAAGTACGCACACTTTTGTGCACTCTCTCATCCCTTCAAATCCAAAGATCGCTTTCCACCACATTCATGGAGACAATTCAAAGCTACAATGGCAGCCCAAAGATTGTAAGTGACAAGAGATCCCATCTTCACCGGACATTTTGGACATAATTATTATTTCTTTTGTTTGGGTACTCAATTGGCTCCATATTCATCCTATATCCCTCAATCCGATGGACAAACCGAAAGATAGTGAACAAATGTCTAGAAAGCTACCTCGCTTCTTTGTCTCTCATAAAAAAACATAATGGTTCAAATGGTTACCCTTGGTAGAATGGTGGTATAACACTTCCTTTCTACACCTTCCAAGTAACAAAAATGAAACCATTTATGGCACTCTATGGATACCACCTCCTCTTCCATCACTTCTCTAAAATAAAAATCTAAGGTTCAAGCAGTGGAAGATCACATCAAGCATCAACAACAAGTTCTCCAAATCTTAAAGGACAACCTGACCATGGCACAAAATCGCATGAAACAACAAGCATATCAACATTGTAGTGAAAGAATTTTTGAAGTATGGGATTGGGTGTTCTTAAGACTACAACCATACAAACAAATGTCCCTCAAGCAAGCCAGGAAGGATAATAAATTATCACCAAAATACTATGGCCCTTATAAGGTGTTGCAAAATATTGGTACTATGGCATACAAATTGGAGTTGCCTGCATCTTGACGAGTACACCCAGTTTTCCATGTTTCATGCTTAATTAAGGTTATAGGTGACAAGATACCAGTTCAAACTATATTTCCAAAACTTGACGAGGAAGGAAAAATCATATTAGAGCCTGAAGCCATCACTGTCAGAAGAATTCACCAACTAAGGAATAGATCCATTTAAGAGTATCACATTAAATGGAGGAAACTACCGGCTGAAGATTCCACTTGGGAAGATGAATCTTTTATACAGAAGCATCCAAATTTACTCAAGCGTTGCGGACAACACTTGTCTCAAGGGGAGGGGCATGTTAAGACCTAAATAGTGGCTCATTACCCCTTAATTGGGGCATATTACATTAGTAATGTTATTTTATTTATGTTGGCTTGAGTCCATTAATTGTAATTGTACCTCCTAGTCTCCTATATACACCAAGGAGACATTTTCATTTGGAATCAACTTGTATTTGGAAATTTATGTGGGGTATAAGGAGGTTTCCCCCTCGAAGAGTCTTATTACCTAAAATTCTCTCTTTTTCAAGGCGTTGAGTACTTATTCTGAGGTTTTTCTATGCTATATTGATATTTGGTTCTTAACAAGTACTTAGTGTGTGTGTGATGTCTTGAGAATGACTAGCCATGCAGGTGGGATGTTTTGAATCTACAGGATGTGTGAAATATTATATCAGAAATATTGTCAGCCATTCATTCATCAGGCCCTCCTTCTAGCACCAATTTTATTGAGGGGTCCTAAATCCCTTTAACTCAATAGAAGGAACCAAACCCGCCACCGAGGCCTATTTAGACTCTGCAACATTTGATAGTGGAATGGTTCTCCATATCTTGTGATCCAGCCAAATAATCGATGGGATTTACGTAGTGATTTACATGATATCTTCATGCAAAAACTCCTCTTTCAGTTTGAACATTCTCTTTTTTGTATTTTCTCTTATAGGTGGGTCTGATAAAAGATAGGTGCTGGTATAAACCAATTGTGTAAAGAAAAATGTGGAAAACTTAACTATTGAAGAAGGCTGAGCTTGGGATAACCTTCGTGCTCCAGCATGAAGACATATATTTTTATACTTGTGACAAGCCTAGTACTAATACATTAACTTGCTGGTATTCTAATTATTGTCTGAGATACAATTATCGAAATAAAACATACATTCAATAAAATGATGGCAAGAAAAATAGTTTCCTTAGCTCTAACCATTAATCACACATTAGCACAACGATTTGCTTTCCATCATTAGAGATAAGAACTATAAAAATATTGAATCAACTAACTTATCAATAGATTCAGAAACTCTTACTCATTACAACATCCATTCATTTGATAAAGTCAGAAGTAATTCCTCCTTATGATCCAATCACACATGCCTTTGATGTAAAACATAAACTTGTCTCCGGTCCTAAACATGACTTCTCAATTAAGTTAGTTCCAAAATAGTTGTTTACTATTCCAAAAATGAGGGGTCTTTGCAAAAACCATCCACCTTTTATAAAAGGTCGACCCTCTTATTTATAACAAATTATTATCTAAATATAACTATCAAAAGTGCAAGCTAAGTAAAACAAAACATCACCACATGGCACTTTCATCTCTCTGTCTTCTAAGATTCATCAAATGGTTTCACTTAAGTGGATGACTCTTCTCATACTCTGACCATTTGACGAAGAGTTCCCCGCATGTGTTGGCATACAAGAATCTGTGTTGATCCATCGGGGTCGAAAGGATCTCCTTTATCTCTATTGTCCGTGCCCGTTACTTGACTACTTTAGCTCTTAACTTTTGTAATACTACCTGAGCCTTGATCGGGTTCTCCATGAATTGTCGTGGCACCATGTTTTCCACCTTTGTTATCTCTGCAGTCCACGATGATTCTTGATTTGCATTTTGTTTGACTATGTCATGCAAGTCAACAAAGTCCTCGGGTGAGCCGAATTCTAGGAGACTGATGTATCTCATTGCCCAATTGATCTCGGTCCAACTCCTTTCGCAATCGACCCATTTATCTTGAATCTCCCATTGAGGTTCTTGGGCCATCTTCACCCAACATTCGACAGACTTCCTTATAGGATCGATGTTGCTGTCCCTTAGCACCTAAATGCTGTGCTCTTCGGCGTCTCGACCCTTTTGAACCACACTGATGTAATCAATTGTTTCCACCGCTTGGTGGGCCTTCTCATACCATATTTCCATGTCTTTGCACGTCTCTAGTGCCATAAGGGTGTCTTCTTGGAAGTATTATATCCCTACAGTGAAAAGGTGTCGTTCACTCGTGAATTTTCTCTAGGCATCTTGAAATTCTCTTCTCAATAATACCATGACATGTGTGGAGTCCTGATAGTATTTCACCAAATGGCACAGATGATCCAACTCCTTTAGCGCAATGACCAACTCCTATTCATATTTCCTTGCTCTGTCCAAGGTGGCATCTGTGATTTCCATCCCTGCGCCGATAAGCTCAGACGTCTTGGCATGCTCTGTGCTGATAAATTTCTCCTCTGTGGTTATGAGGATGGAACTGTCCAAAGTAAGCCTCTTTTTATTAGTGGTTCTCTTCATGATGGCTTTCCTCTTTTGGTCGTAGGTGATGTCCTGTATATCGGCGATCTCATCCATAGGTTCGGGGATTTGTTTCTCTCCCCAAGTAAGAGTGTTTCCCAGGATCCCGGCGGTGTATATCTGTTCGAGACTAGGTTCCTGAACCTCTTTTGTATGTCCCGATGGCTCGGCCTCTGGTTGTTTCTCATCAGGTGGTAAATTATTGGTCAAAACTGAGGAATCAGGGGTAGGTTCGGTAATTACTTGGTATTCGACTGTTGAAATGTTGATTTCCTATTCTGTGATTTCTCCTTCTTGTTTGAGAAATCCTGGCTCATCCATCGAGCCATCCATTGGGATTCTCGGTATGTCAAGTGGCTCAATGTACAAGGCACTTTCCACCTCATGCTCGTTCTGCGGGTGGCTCTGAATTGAAGCATCGAGACCCGAGGTGGATGCCTTCTCAGGTTCTATTTCCTCAATGATTTTCACCGAAGTGATCAGGGACACCTTTGAACTCTCCTCATCGTCATATATGGTTATTAGATCGAACATGGGATTTGGTGTACTTGTTCTCCTTGATGTCCTCGCTATCTCAGGATGAGCCAAAACTTCCCCTGGTGATCCGACTTGTGGTGTTGAAGCTTCAGGGTTATATAACCTGGTGGTTTCTTCAATCTGTGTTGGCTCTGGGTCACTTGGTCCTCCCCGACTTTTGATTGGGTTGTCGGTAGGAACCCTCATCATCTCTACGAGATCTGAGTCATTCTGCAACTGATAAATGACTCTCTGTGCCTCTGCCATCAAGAGCAATCCCCTTTCCTGTTCCTATGGAGTCAAGAAAAATCCCCTTCTATGCACCTCTGTTGTCTCTACCACTTTGATTTCTTCCCTGGCTTTGAGGGCCTCTTGAGCCATCTTCTCTATTTTTTACACCTGTTCATCCACGCTCATGGCCTTGAACTTGGTCATGTTTGGGTTGGACATCCTTTTCATTACCTCATCCCAGTCCTGGGCGTTCTTTGTGAAGACTTCATCCTCAAACTTATTGTGAGCATATGACCAACATGATGATACTTGCGAAGCATGTTGGAGGACCAGGCCTTTACGGTCTTGCTTGTGGAATCGACCTGTCAGGAATCTGAATTCAAGTTGACTCAACCCTTCTTGGTTGGCTTGAGAAGTATCCTTTACCAGATAGAACCCCACATGGAAATCATAGGGTATGAAAGCTCGTTTCTTGTCTTTGATCAGTGTGGCGTTATAGCCCTGCAAGATGGTATGATAAAAAAATTCTCCCACGACGATCCGGTCTGGGACATGAGCTAGTAGGAGATGTGGTTCTTCGATGGCCTCGAACAGCCTGATGTAGGTTGAGCGCTAGTCCAAGTACCAATGACCTACCTTGGATATCATTTTCTTGGCTGCCACCGATAGCCTTGGCATTCCTTCTTAAAAATAATAAAATAAATGTGGGTGATGAATTCATTGCAGATGAGTGCATAAGATTTCTTATACCTGTTCTCCTATAGCAAGCTGAAGTAGACGTGGACCAGGAGCTCTGCAACATGCTAGCTCAGATTCATGCCAGCGAAGACGTTCCTTGCGCACATGACGTTGAGAAGGTACGAGGCCATGTAGAAAGTTGGCGCCTCTACTTCCTTTGGTGTCTGAGCCTACAGTACACGGATGATTAATTGTTTGGAGATTATCGCTCCCTAGTTGAAGCTGCTCCCAACGATTGCAACTGTGTATTGCAAAGGAATCCATGCTTCCGAAAACTTGGAGCATTCCTTTTCTCCGTATAGCTGGCAGATGAGAGCCATCAAATAGATGTATGCCTCCCTCATATTATTCGTTCCATACCAGCCATTTCTCCGGTTAGTGAACTTCTTGTCCTCCTTCCACCATGAGGCCATCAGCCGACTAATGTCATGGAACTCATAGAACATTACCACGAAGTCCATGTTGAGTGGATCCTCTGGGTCCCTGAGCTTATAATACTTATGGACTTCTATTGGGAGGAAAACTCCGACGCATCCTCCATTCTCATCGTTGATCAAGAATTTCTTCCCATCCATGTGGTCGATGAGCCATTTCAGAACCTCTATGTAGGGGAAAATTAGGGTTCTACTTGCCACCATGCGTAAATATGACCATCGAATGTTCTGGAACACCTGGTCATTGAGTGTCCTTACGTCCGTATCACTGTGTGGGATATATTCTGGGTATTCTTCTCGATTGATCCTATTAAAGAGATCCCCCCACCGTGGGAGCATTATTTTGGACCCAGTTCTTGCTTCAATATCACCGAAGGTCGTAGGCTGGGAAAAAGATTTCTTTGTCGAGGTTTTGATGACAGGCTCCTCCATGGAAGCGTACTCTAACTGCCTTGCTATCCACGGAGAAGAACCTTCACCTATCTCTGGTTCTTTCAGCTTTGGTGCTCTCGACAAGCATCTGGTGGTTGGATTTCTTGGGGACATTCTTCCTGCAACTAGAGCAGAGTTTACAGACTGTTTAAGAAACCAGATGAACATATATAAATTATAACCAACGAATTGACAGACTTGGATACATACCTCTGAAGCTTGTTAAACCTAATTTTGATAATCAAAATGGTCTGTACAGTCTTGATTTGCTCGCTTTGCTCCTTCAGATGCTCTGGAATTCACTTACGCGCATAATGAATTTGTTCACAATGGTTCTAGAGATTTAAACAAGGATGATCTTACCATGTCACATCAACCATTCAATTCGGGTTATGAGTGAAATTTCAACAACTCTGTCGCAGGATCTTCAGAGGAGTTTAAACTTAAATTCATCGTGGGTTGATGGTGGATGCGTTGGTGGTATTGTGGTCTATCTCCAATTTCAAAATTTTGTTGTCTAATCGGCGCATGGGGTAGAAACTAATGCGGGATCGAACATTAACTAGTTCCTTAAATGTCTAAAATATGATCGTATCTAATGCCGCAAACTTCCCATCGTTCCACTCTTTTAGTTGGTAGATTAGGGGTCGAGATTGTGTTGTGAACATTTTCGTTGATATCCTTTTGCAAAATCTCTGACATCGATCGATTTTACCGTACAATGATGGTGTGGAAAATCTTACTCAGAGGTGTGACTAGGACCTAGGGAACCTAAAATGACTTGGGATGTTAAGAACCAAATATCAATATAGCATAGAAAAACCTCAGAAAAAGTACTCAACGCCTTGAAAAAGAGATAATTTCAGATAATAAGCCTCTTCGAGGGGGAAACCTCCTCTTACCCCACTTAAGTGGTCAAGTACAAGATGATTCAAAATGAAAATGTCTCCTTGGTATATATAGGAGACTAGGAGGTATAATTACAACTAATGGCCTAAAGTCGACATAAATAAAATAACATTACTAATATAATATGCCCCAATTAAGGGGTAATGAGC
>SNQJ01S0013271.1:144848-156690 GCA_010110895.2 Picea sitchensis | reverse complement strand
CACCTATAACCTTCTTTAAGCATGAAACATGGAAAACTGGGTGTACTCGTGAAGATGCAGACAACTCCAATTTGTATGCCATAGTACCAATCTTTTGCAACACCTTATAAAGGCCATAGTACTTTCGTGATAATTTATTATCCTTCTTGGCTTGCTTGAGGGACATCTGTTTGTATGGTTGTAGCCTTAAAAACACCCAATCTCCTACTTCAAAACTTCTTTCACTACGATTTTGATCTGCTTGTTGTTTCATGCGATTCTGTGACATGGTCAAGTTGTCCTTTAAATTTGGAGAACTTGTTGTTGATTCTCGATGTGATCTTCCACTACTTGAACCTTAGATTTTTCTTTTAGAGAAGAAGTGATGGAAGGAGGGTGGTATCCATAAAGTGCCACAAATGGTGTCATTTTTGTTGCAGTGTGAAAGGAAGTGTTATACCACCATTGGATTTCTTCACCTTCATCAAGAGTACAAGTAGGATTGTCTAGAGGCTTATTTGGTGTAGAAGTTCCTTTTTTGGGTGGCATGTTGGCCAAGTATCACTTTTAAACCTTGATTTTGAGGTGGTTTTGCTAGACAATCTTTCTTCTATTGTATCTCCCAAGTTTCGGCCCTTCTAGGTATGAAACTTTATTTTATGTAGTTCTATGATATTTCTTCTCTATAATGCCACAAGTCTGATCAAAATTGGATGTGCCAAGTGGAATTTATGGTAACTTCCCCACAACGTGCCGATTTTTGTCCTTTCCAGGAGATATCACTTGTATAGCGTGCCCCACACAAAATAATTGACATAAAATTCTGAAACTCACACCAGAAATACTACAGACTGTCCACGATCCAATGAAACTAGTTCCACTCAATTTGGATACTCTAGGAAGAAGTTATGATTTTTTTACCTGGAACACCTTCTTGATACTAGTCAATAGGACTAGTCAGATACCCTATCTTACACAGGGTGTATCTACAAATTTAAGATGACCCAGAAGTTTTTTTTTTTACCATTGATACCTTACTAATTTTTTTAAATAGCCTTCAGAGTTCAAGGTAGGAAACATTACAGAAAAGTGTTTATAGTGAAAATTCCTCAATGACTCAATTCAGGGTGATTCTAGAACCCTATCTTGTACAGAGTATATCTCTGAAAGAATAAGGCCTCATGAGCTGAATTTTGAACCCAACGTACCTTTATCTGTCTACTAAATATCCTCCAAGCCGTTCCTTCTGAAACGTTGTAGAAAAAAATTTATAGCGAAAATTCCAAGGTGTCTCAGATGTAGCAGTGAAACCCCAAGACCTTGAGCTCTGATACCATATGTTAAGAACCAAATATCAATATAACATAGAAAAACCTCAGAAAAAGTACTCAACGCCTTGAAAAAGAGACAATTTCATATAATAAGCCTCTTCGAGGGGGAAACCTCCTTTTACCCCACTTAAGTGTTCAAGTACAAGATGATTCAAAATGAAAATGTCTCCTTGGTATATATAAGAGACTAGGAGGTATAATTACAACTAATGGCCTAAATCCGACATAAATAAAATAACATTACTAATATAATATGCCCCAATTAAGGGGTAATGAGCCAATATTAGGGCTTATCACGGGATATAACTAGACTGTACGACCCTCTTACCTGGTAAAGACACGTGGCGTTCGAGACCAATGACTTAATTTTCTCATGTTAATCGGATTCGAGACTTTCTTTAAACCATTCGTTCTAAAACAAAATCCTAACTTACCAACGTCGAAACGTGTCAAGGATCGATGATCAGCGACAAACCTACCCAAGTGCTCTCGGACCGGCTCCCTCGAAAAAGTCTCGATGCCGAAAATGCATCGGGGATCAGCGATCAGAGATAACTTTATCACGGTCGAAATGTTTGTTGTGATCCTTATGGATTTTCCCCGATCCTGATAAAGCACATCGGGCATCGACCATCGACGATTTCTTTACATCCTTTGTTAATGTCTGTCTTCCTTGTATTTTATCGATGTCGAAGGGGCTCGACTATCTCTCGAACCTTTATGCGAATAACTTATGCAAACCAAAAATGCCTTCTGCCAATGCCAATGAGGATCATCACTCGACGACTATTGTTTTTTTGTGTGGTTCGTTTACTTACTTGAATTCTTTTCGATGCCGAAACTAAGCGCGTTAGGTGCAATGTTTAGTTGTTGATTCTTAATTCAGGTGTTAAGGTCTTTTAGACATGGGGTTTCATAAGTTTAAACAAACATGAATAGTTGATAAGAGTCATGAAAACAAACAAAGATAAAACATTTCCCAAAATGAAGTCGAGTCAGACAGTGCAGAAAACAAGTGGTACCCAAAAAGTGACAAAATTTGATAAGGCTTTTTAGGGTGTGTTGAGTGCTCAACATGACATTACTAACACATATAACATCCAATACTTATGGAGATTATGGTCTACTGAAATATAATATAAGTGCATTCAACCAAGTCTTGAGAAGCAAGGAAACATATGCAACATTCCAAAGATAACATAATAGAAAATGGAGAGCTCCTAGCAAATTGTTACTCCATAAACATATGCCAAAATATTTCAAGAACAAGAGAGAAAACAATGTAGATCTAAAAGATTCCTCACCCATAAAATATTTGATTTGATCCTCCAAAAGTCTCTAATAGATATTCAATTAGGCTCCAAGAGATTTATCCACAAATCCAACCATGTCAAAATGAGAGAGAGTAAACCCTTATATAGGTTTCAACTCAACTCTTCTTCAACAATAAAATAATAATTGTTTTCCTAGATCCACTAATCTCTTTGAGGAATACAATAAAATTACCTCTTCAACAACTTCATTTCTAAATGTAGTGATGATTTGTTGAGATCCATTTTTCTCTATAAGAAGAATCAATAAAATATGCTAGGGAAACAATACAATAATTCTCTCTTGTAAGCAACTCCATAAGACAAGTCAACAATAATAAAATAAATGAGTTGGTTATGCAACAAAATTGACAAAGTCTTCCAAGGTGAAATGTCCTATCAGTAGTACATAAAAATGTGTTCCATGTGGCCTCAAGAGCTAAGGCACTCTCCACCATGGGCATACATTAATAATGATATCCCTGAATAACCAAAGCATTCAAGCATAAAGGTGGGGTGCTCCTCTCCTCAAATGTGTGGTCAAAATGCAACGAAAATTTTTCGACAACATATTTTGAAACCACCAAAATTGCGTCAATTTTTTTTGGAATTTATATTATGACCACATTTTGGAAATCATGTGGCCACTCTACATCTAATGGCACTGATATAGCGAAACTATGGGCACTCTATCAAAAGATCACTTCCCTTGAAGCTACACTGCCCTTAAAATATGTGATGAGACCCAACATAACACATGTGGACTGTTATCACACAATCTTGCACCTTAATGCAAAGCCTTCACAAGGTGTAAAGATGAGTGGAACATGGAAGTGTTTCCACTGTCACCTAGACAACTACTTTGCTTGTTTTAGCGAAGGAAAAATACAAGATAAGGGAGCCTTCCCTAGTAGCACTTAGGGTTCCTAAGGCAAGACAATTAAAGTCTAATTTAATCTATGTTACTACCAAATTACCACCAAGTTAATATGGTATATGAACTAAAGATTTAGGTGGTTACTCAAAGTAAATTCCATATTCAGTGTTTGTTCACTTTAGGGTTATTTTAGAGGGATTATCAAGTCATTATCCAATAAAAAATTATCCCAAAACAATCTAGATCTGAAAATTACTTAAGGATTTCATAAAACTTGCATGAAATATAGATAAATTACATTAGCAAACAAATTATAATAGTAGTAGGTTTCATCCACTTAAACATATTACAAACAAATGAATCTTAGGGCTAAACAATGAGTAAAACTAGGGTTTAAGTAACTTGTAAATTCTAAAAATTTTAAGAGCATGTAATAGCCAATAAGACCAAGACATGAATCCCTAAAATGGTTGTAATATAAACCAGCTAGGGAAATTTTCCAATAAAAATAACTTTAGGTCAAAAAATGCAAGGGAAACCATAGACATTTAGAGTTTTGATGGATGAAAATTAAGTATTAGTTGTTAAAACCCTAGATTTACAGTAAAATTTGGAATTTTGAGTTTA
The DNA here is from genome assembly GCA_010110895.2 of Picea sitchensis. Lineage (NCBI taxonomy): Eukaryota > Viridiplantae > Streptophyta > Pinopsida > Pinales > Pinaceae > Picea > Picea sitchensis. The sequence goes on along the minus strand of SNQJ01S0013271.1, from coordinate 152,566 downwards.
AGATTAACTAGATAAGAAAAAACTAGTGCCCACTAATGTTTTTGGGCATATGGGGTCAACTAAAGCTCTTCTCGAGGGAGTGTAAGTGAAACTAGGGTGATAGTTAGGGTTGTCCACTACAAAACCTAACAAATCCTCCTAGATCCTTACAAGCTTCAATATAATTCAAGGGGAAGATACACCACTAGTAATCTTCCAAGGGTTTGAAGAAGGGACTTATACAAGAAAAGAGAAAGAGAGCGCACCACCAACACTAGAGAGATTAAGAGAGATTACTTACTCAATAAATTGATTTCATCCATAAAACCATAGATCCAAGAATATCCAAGAAATTGTAAATCATCCATAAGACCTCATCCTCAAGAGATCGCTCTAGTTATCCATCCATAGCAAGAAGATATTCATAGTAGTAAACATGTAGTGTTCTCGACAAGTTTTAGCAATCTGTTACAAATAAGTTGCGCTTCTCTATTTATATGAAGAGATCTAGCAACCCTCTCATTATAAAAATAATATTCTCCTAGATTTTATCCTAAAAGAATATTAAATACCATTATCTCTTTACAAACCCTAGATATATGGTAAAAAATGCATAAACTATGAGGTGGTTATACCATCTATACAAAAATATCTATGATACATTAGTGAATGAGTCAAAATACCCCAAACGTGCTTCCCAAATCAACTAAAATCTCCTCAAGCGCCAAGTCATCATCTTCAACATGTGGAATGACCTCCTAAAAGGTGGAATAAGCTTCTCAAAAGCCTCAACGACCTCCTCCAAAGGTGTCTCACGATTGGTCAAAAAATCGGCAATAATCTTGCCGCAACAAATTTTAAAAGAACTATAATGGTGTAAATGTTTTTCCTGAATTTCTATTATGACCACATTTCAGAAATCCCATGGTTGTTCTGCATCTAATGGCATTGATCTGGAGGAATCTGGGCATTCTACCAACCGATAAATGCTCTTGAAATTGAACGCCCTTAAAATATGTGTTAAAATCTCTTCAAGGTGTGCAACAACATCCTCGATTTCCTCCAAGAAGCACAACTCTCTATGTAAGTCATATTAATGATCAATATAAGGTACAATGTCCAAATAAAATCTCAAGGGACCCGAAGAAGTCATGATCCTGAGGCATGTGCACATATCCAAAGCAACATAAAAAAGTGAGTCATGTCAAATGTAAATGCTATTAGGTGGAGAAACATCAAGTATCATGTTCTAACTTCACAACAACTGATATAATTCATACAATTTTGGTATGGTTTTTGTTGAGAAGTATAGCTCAGATAGGAACTTCCACACAGGTTCTGTGTAAACATGCGAGAAGTAGTTTGAGATGTTTTCCAAAAGTAATTTTCAAAAATTAATTCTATTTTCCAAAAGTAATTTTATTTTCGAAAAATAAATTCTAATTTTTAATTCACTTCAGTTAAAAAGTGAAAGTCTTATTTTTAGCAATTGAATTTAAAAAGTGTATTTCACGCATGCATGACTTAGACTAGGAGTAATCTCAAAAACAAATTAGGGTTTTGGTCTCAGCTAAAACTATAAATACAGGTCAAGATAGAGAGTTCAAACACACAAGAACACTTGAGAAGTTGAGTAGGGTGAGTGATAGAGAGAGGGAGAGAGAGTAGACAACTAGGAAAAAGACCTTTTAAAGTAGCAACCAGTCCCATAAAAATATCTGCACAATTTCGTACAGTGTATGAAACAATTATGTATATTCATAGAAACAGAATTGTACATATCCGTATAGTCCGTATAGACAGGTTATGTAGTCATACAACATATCATTCTCTCCCAGTAGGTTGATCCACTCAACTAAATGTGTTTTTTGGTATATGTCCAGTGTTGTTTTTTAAGAAGCATATGGAGGTTTCCTTGTAAGTTTTTCAAGGGAATGAAAATCTAGTTTTGAAGGTGTAATTACCTGTGTTGTGCAATTTTTTTTTTTTACTTCCACCATTTAATTTCCATCTATTGTGTGATTAATGTTATGGTTTGAATTTTTTTTGAAATAATTAAATTTAGCAATGTACTTGTTTGAATGAGATCATAGGGACTTTAGTCACTTGGGGCTTGGATTTTTCACATGGTATCAAATCTTATTTCTTTGATTAAGATTCTCTAGGATTTGCTTTGGTAAATCAACTACAGGGAAGAAGGACCAACAATGAAAGGGTTTCAAAGTTTCATTTTCAGATTTGGGAGTTTCTACAGTAGATCTCAGAGATGACATCATATGGCCTTAGGTTTGAGGAAAAATTGGATGGTGCCTTGAATTTATTATTATGGAAGGTGAGGGTTGCACTCTTACTAGAAGAGAATGATCTATGGGATATTGTCAAGGACATTGATATTGTGCCTAAAGATCTGTAGGAGTTGGTAGCTCACAACAAGAGGGTAGTGAAGGCCAAGCATATGATCTCAGATTCCTTAAAGGATCCTTTGATCCATCATGTATCCAAGAAGAAGAAAATGAAGGAGATGTTTGATGCCCTAGTTAGTCTCTACCATAGTTAGAACATAAACAAGAGTATGGTATTGCATAACAAACTTAAATCCATAGTGATGACCAGATCAGACATAGTCACCATTTACCTTATGAAGATCACACAAATTCGTGATCAACTTGTAGCAATTGGGGAAAAGGTTGAAGGTGCAGAGCCAATGAACATGTCATTGAATGGATTCCTAGCTTCATGGGAACCATATGTCAAAGGTTTTTGTGCTCAGGAAAAACTTATTAACTTTGAGAGGCTTTGGGATGACTGTATCCAGGAAGAAAATTAGATGGAGTAAAAAGCTGACAAGAAGGATGGTGAAGAGAACCTAGCTCTATTTGGTTCATCAAATAAGTGTAGAGGTAAAGGACCCGACAAGGGTAAGGGAAAGAGTGAGGAGTCAACCTCACAACTAGGAAAGAAGGACTTGAATAAAATCAAGTGATTTAGTTGTCAATAAGCATGGTCATTATGCATCCGAGTATCAAGATAAGAAGAAGGATAAAGGGAAGAAACAACAGAAGTAGGTAGTAGCCTCTGAAGAAACTCAAATGAATGAATTTACTGCCAAGTTCGAGAAGGATTCCACATTAGTATATTGCCTTTCTACCAACATGATTCTGAGGAATGCATGGTATGTGGATAGTCGAGCATCTCGACATATGGCATTATCCCGATAGTTGTTTTATAGTCTGAAGAAGTAAAACTTAGGAGCACGGGTTGAGCTTGGTGATGATGCCAAGTACCCAATAGAAGAAGTTGGTACTATTCTCTTCCAGCTCGATTTAGACAATTCTTTAGATTTTGTTGATGTCTGGTTTGTACAAGATCTCAGGAAGAACCTGCTTTCAATTTCGATTATGAAGGATAAGGGATTTGAAATGGAGTTCAAGAACCACAAATTCCTCATCAGACCAAAGGAATCTAGCCCAAATATAGGTCAGGTAATAGGGGTTAGAGAAGGTAAGTTGTACAAGTTGCAAGGTGAACCTATTTGCGCCCTGGTGCATAACAGTGATATCTTGTGCAAGCTGTGGCACAAGAGGATGGGGCACCCACATCATAGGGTGTTGACTATTCTAAGGGAGATTGTCATAGGTCTTCTAGAGTTTAATATCTAACAATGTGGTGTATGCAAAGGGTGCATGCATCGAAAACATGATAAGGATACTTTCCCAAGCAACAAACATAGGTATAAGGAGATTCTATACCTAGTGACAAATGATGAGTAGGAATCTCCAAAGATTGAGCCAAAGTCTCCAATGATTCCCAGGGCAGTACAACAACCTTCAAGTGAAGAGGGGGAGATAGGGCCCCTTCCACTTATGTTATGAGACCTCGATGGCTCAATTAGACATTGAGGGATGCTCAAGAGCATGTTGAGATGCTTAGGAGCACATTTAGAGAGATAAGAACTCCAAAGAAGTTTCCAGACTATATGGAATTGATGAGAAACATTCTAGATTCCGAGCCTTCCATTTTTCAGGAGCAAACATACACGATGTTATGGAAATATGCCATGGTGGAGGAGTACACCTCTATCATGAAGAATGATGTTTGGGGAATAGTGGTAATACCAAATGGGAAGTCAGTTGTGAGTTCCACATGGCTCTACAAGATCAAGCATGTTGTAGACGGTAGCATTAGAAGTTCAAAGCGAGGTTTGTGGCAAGAGGTTCTCCCGAAGAGAGGGAGTGGACTATGAGGATACATTTTCTCCAATCACTAGGTACACTTCCATTAGAGAAATTATGTCCTTTGTTTCATTTATGGGATGGAGGATACATCAAATGGATGTGAAGACAACTTTCCTTAATGGGATCATTGAGGAAGAGGTGTATATAGAGAAAACTCGAGGCTTTGAGGTAAGTGGGAAGGAGTCTCATGTGTGCAGGCTTAAGAAAGCCCGGTATGGACTTAAGTAGGCACCGAGAGCATGATATTCCAGGATTGATGGATCCCTATAGAGTATGGGCTTCACCAAAAGCGAAGTAGATCCTAACTTCTATTATATATTTGTTCAAACTAATATACTCATTTTGGTGTTGTATGTAGATGACTTGTTTCTTACAGGTGAAAAAAATCTCATTGCAAGGTACAAAGTAGACATAATAGTTGATTTTGAGATGAAGGATATCGACATGATGCATTACCTCTTAGGATTGGAGGTTTGGATGAGACCAAGAAATATTTTCTTTGGGCAAGGTAAGTATGCAGTTCAAATCCTGAATAAGTTTCAAATGGAGGAAAACAAACCTATGGTGATGCCCATCATCAATAATCTAAAGAAGGTGACAACTTCAGATTCATAGTTGGTGTATCCCACATTGTATGGGTAGATGATAGGTTCTTTGATGTATTTGGTCAAAACTAGGCCATATATACATTTTGTAGAGTCATCTCATGGTGGAGCCAAGGTAGGAGCAATGGGTAGAAACAAAACATGTGTTCAGGTATTCGAGGGTAATAATAGAGTATGGTCTGAGATATATTGAAGATGGTGAAGTGAAGTTGCAAGGTAGGAGCATTGGGTAGCAACAAAACATGTGTTCAAGTATTTGTGGGGCACAATAAAGTATGGTCTGAGATATCTTGGAGATGGTGAAGTGAAGCTGCAGGGTTATACAAACTCAAATTGGGAAGGCAATGAAAAAAACAAGAAAAACACCTCAAGGTGTTACTTTAGCTGGGAATTAGTGATGATATTTTGGTTCAACTATTGTGGATAAATCTAGCCTACAGATAAGTTGGACCTCCCTTGGATCTGTCCTTTATCCAAGAAATACAATATGCATAGATAGCTATGGGGTTTCCCTAGATATTCCTTTCTACACTAAGAGATAGAGAATATCATACATTTTCAACAAAGGTTGTCCTTTCATGTCCTTGGCTGGTGTAGTCCCAGAGATCTAGCTCCAACTCCTTCAACCTTCTACTTGCACATAAGAGGTAAACAAACACCAATCTACACACTCTTTCTAGGGGTAGGAAATCACAAATTCAACTCAGATATAGTCTGATCTCTCAAGGATATATCAGATATACCACATATAATTGAATAAAAGAGTATAAAAGGGGAAAACACATAGATCTATATTATAAAAAATGACAAATACATCAATCTCATGTTATCTTGAGTGAATGAAGCATTCCTCCTAGTTCTAGGTTCCCAAATCTCCTCCTTAGCCACTTGATCTTCCCCCTCTATTTTGCCAGTGTAATCACTCTTAAACTCTAGCTCCCTATCTCCTTGATTTGGCCTCTTCTTATAGGAATTTATAAGAGATTGGAGACATGCTTTATGATATGTGAATTAGGTGGATACAAGTCATGGATAGGCTTGATGGCATGTGAACTAAACAATTACAAGTCATGCACAAGTTCCATGCTCGATTATGAGCTTTTTCCAACCTATTATGAACTTTTTCTCTATTATGAGCTTTTTTCTCAACTTTTGTGCTTAATTATAAGATTTTTACAACTCACTATGAACTTTATTTTCAATTATGAGTTTTTTCTTAATTATGAAATAATTTTTATTTCACAATTATGAAATTGTGACAAGACAAAATAATTATTTCCTTGTGAAATAATTATGAGAATTTTACTCAGCTATGCAATTCTAGTGTCATAACATCTAATAACATGCTTGCAAAACATATGGTGGAAAATAAAAGTATAACAAATGTCCCCTAATGTATGAGGTCGGAAGAGGAACTGATGGATGAAATACATTATGGAAATTCATGACGACGAGTGGCATAAGGAAGGAGCTTGGAAATCAAGGAACCAACGAGTACCTGCAATCAGACATCAAGTCAACATATATAGATTATCCCCGAGGTAGGCATAATCATACTCTAAATAGAAACACAAAATGACCACCAACACAATACACTACATATCCATGAAATGAAATGCAAGACCATGGCCACGAAAAAGTAGAGAGTGGATCCATATCATCAAATAGATCGTATCCATGAGCAAATACAATGTAGATCTATGTCACAATATACATTAGGAAGACATCGAGCACTAATGAGAGTGCTCCCGTAATATTCAAAGTACTCATACAATAGTGATATACTCCATCACAACTTGGGGAGTGGTAAAATGAATGAGTGATATGGCCCCAAATCCAAGGTATTTGTCCCAAACCTTGATGGTACGATTCTACATCATGCAAATAAATGAGATGATGTCGAGCATGGTAGAAACCATCTGATTACCAGTCATTGATGGATACTGTTAACAGACGCGGGGGAATCCACTAATAATGAAAATATACCCCAAGGTACCTAGTAATATAACAAGTGTGAACAAAGGATCCGATGTTGAACACTCGTAGAATCAATCGATCATGAGTCAATGATGAAAACCCATTATTGATTGCGAGGAAGCCTGCTACTAGGAATGCAAGTTCCAAGGTACTAACTAGTTTCTAGATATCTCTCCTAGATAATGTGATAAATTATATAGGAATATATCCGTTGAAGGAGGGCCTTGATGTATCCTCCTTTAATCAACACAAAACATACACTGAGAGATGATGTGAAGAGACAAAATCACCAAGTACAACTGACACAACGATGGTCGACTCAGATGGTCAACAAGACAACAAATGGTCGATGCAGGATTAAACTTTCCTTGAACATATAATATGACATAATGTTGAAATCACAACATGAATAATATAGTGAAACAATGCAGGAGGCATTGAAACACTCTCCGTTGATTAATTGGGTTGGTTGTCATTGATGTCAACCCTTGAAGAAAGTCTGGTAGCATAATGGTTTGGGTAATGGACCCAATTTTGTTTGATGGATAATGGTATGAGTTTTGATATATTTTTAGGTACGACTATTCCAGATAGATAGTACATGTCATTCCATTTCCGGTGATATGTGGAACGTCACATAACTCCTCACGGTTAGAGAGTTATGGCCATGTGAAGTTGGAGAAAAGTTTGGGTAATGGACCCAAGTTTGTTTGATGGATAATGGTATGAGTTTTCATATATTTGCAGGTAAGAATATTCTATATTGATCGTACATATTTATGCCATTTCTAGTGGTATGTGGAACATCACATAACTCCTCACGGTTAGAGAGTTATGGCCATGTGAAGTTGGAGAACCCTCATGAGTCATCTAGAAGCCCCAAAAGGTCAAAGTAGTCAAAGTGGTTTAAGAGATTTTAGAA
>SNQJ01S0013271.1:104767-144838 GCA_010110895.2 Picea sitchensis | reverse complement strand
GAGTTATGGCCATGTGAAGTTGGAGAACCCTCATGAGTCATCTAGAAGCCCCAAAAGGTCAAAGTAGTCAAAGTGGTTTAAGAGATTTTAGAAGGTAAATAATAAAGTGAAGTGATGAGTGTACTATAAGTCAAAGTGAATACCAAATAAATTATATAAATAATAAAGTTAATGGAGAAATTAGTAAGTTGACAAGTGGTTAGAAGTGGGTTAACCTTAAAATAAGGAAAGTGGGTTAAGATGGTTGAAAGGTAACCCCTTGAGGAAGCTACACGAAAGTATAAATAAGAGGCAAGGCTCTCTCATTTTAATGACACTTGAGCATATTGAATATCTACAGGTTACTGAGGTAACCAAAGGATATCTAAGCCGAATTTCAGAGGGAAGGTGAAGGAAAGAAGGCCGAAATTCAAGGGAGGATAAAGTCTTTTGATGATGCTTTCTAAGGTATGTTATTTTCAAGTCATCTCACCATTTTCGCAATAATTTTTTTTCTAGAATGATTCAGATCGTGAAATTGAGAGGCCATTGAAGAAACATATCCAAGTAGCTGTGATACAAATTTCAGCTTGTGGGTCGTTGTATGTTTGTAGTTACACGCCATGGAAAATAGGGTGTGTGGCTAGTCCTAAAACTAGTCTAAAACAAGTGTTTCGGGTAAAAACGTCATAAATTCTTCATAATAGGTCCATATTCAGTAAGACCAAATGTATTGGTCAGAGTATAGTCTTTAGTATTCTGTGTACAATTTTCATATCCATACAACAAATATTTTGTGCGGGGCACACTCTACAAGTTCTCTCTCTAGAATAAGCCAGAATTCAACAAGGTATGCCATTTTTGCTATAACTCCTTTTCTGAGAGGTTCCAAGTAGTGAAGTTTGGAGGAAAATCATAAAAGACATTGAAGAATATTATGTACCATTTTTAGATCTTTATTCATTATAGGTACACATTTATGATTATTTAAAGTTAGGGTTGTTGACTAATCCAAAATTAGTCATGTGAGACTAAAGTAAAGTTTGATAAAAATGCTAGTATCTTGTTGTTAAAGTTAAGGAAGGTTTGCAGGTATGTGATCTTATACACCAGTTCTATTACAGAGTTACAAATCAGATTTGGATGATGAAATTGATGAGGGATTTTGGTTGAGGTACATGTTGGGTACATGGTTGAGACAAGTAGTTGATGAGTTGGCACATACACGAGGTGTATAGTTGATGATGTTGGTACATATTGACGAGTCATAGTTGATGAGTAGTTGATACATGATTGATACATACTTGGTACATGGTTGGAGGCACTTGTTAGTAGTATTGTTGACACATGGTTTATTGATGATGTAGCATACTTGTATTGGTATATTATTAGAAGCACATATTGATCTTGGTGATGATTATGAGTTGTTGTGTTATGTTAGGTTGATGCACATCTTTGAGAGTTTCCTTGGTGATTGATCTTGGTGAGTAGATTTTATTTGGTTGATAATATTGATGAGACAAGTTGTGATAGGTTGTTTGGACAGGTTGTTGTGACATGTTATTTGTATAGGTTTGGTGCATGGTTGATGCACTTGTTCATGGTACATGTTGAGGTACAGGTTGGTGCATGGTTGATGCACTTGTTTATGGTACATGTTGATTACATGTTATTTGGTACAGGTTGGTGCATGGTTGATGCACTTGTTTAGGTACAGGTTGATGCATGGTTAAGGTTATTGGTACAGATTGTTTGGTGAAGTTTGATTGGTACATGTTTATAGCAGTATATCTCACAGTGATAGTGTGACGGTTCCATGATTCTACTTCTACCTCAGGGAAGTTGGATAGGGCAAGGATAGGTGGTTGTAGCCACCTTCCAGTTGTAGTCGGAGAACATAGGGGGTCGTAGCCTCCTTCTAGTTGTAGCCATAGAATTGGGGAGTTGGAGCTTCCCTTGGGTTGTAGCCTGAGAAATTAGGGGGTTGGAGCCTCCTTCCAGTTGTAGCTAGAAAAAAAAGGAAGTTGGTGCTTCCAATGAATGTAATTCTTAAAGACATATAAGAAAAAACATTCAGTGGTTTTCTCCCACTTTGGGTTTCCACGTAAAAACACTGGTGTACTGTGTATGTGTATGATTGTTCATTTGTTCATTGTTTATTTACTCTGCAAATATTGGATGATAATGCTACATTGATATAACACTTGCATATTGTGGTTAAAAATGATTGAATTTCTTTATTATTGATTCACCCCCCCTCTCAACAATCCAACAATTGGTATCAGAGCAGGTTCCTTCAGGAAACAGTTTAACCACTGGAAGGAGATCATGGATTATTCTGAGAATGGAGTACCACTGTTTAATGGTCAGAATGGTTTAAAGTATGAGATGTGGAGCATAAGGAAAAAAGTATTTTTACAGGCACGTGGACATTATATTTGGCTATCAGTCGTTACAAGATATGATAGTTCAAAAAGGGCAAAGACTGCAACCAAGAAGGAATTGAAGAAGAATAACAAAATAGCAATGGATTTCATCTGGGAAGGATTACCTAATCCGGTAAGAGAAAAGGTTGGTAAATGTTCATCAACCAAAGAACTTTGGGATAAGTTACATGACATATATTCTTCACCCATCACATATTCAGAAAATGCTAAAGTAGATGCAGGTACAGATCAAGAAGAAATATGTTCACCATGTCAAATAGATTCAGAAGATGAAGAGTACATAATCAACATAGGTATGTTGTTTTGCTTTAATTGTGAAAAATATAGACATCTTGAAATAGAATGCCATGAATGAAATGAGACAAAAAAACAAATTGAAAAAGAAGACAATTACGAGGCATAATTGATTAGTGCTTTAGATGAACTAAGAGAAGAAAACAAGTCACTCAATAAATAATTGATGAAACAAAAGGAAAGTGTTCACATTTTTGAAGAAGCCCAATAGTTCATCGAGAACTTAAAAACTCAGCTAGAAGAAACCAGAAAGATCGAAAAAAATCTTGAATATCAAAAGTAGTGTTTGGAAGCCAGTAGAAATGAGAGAGAAGATATTGACCGATCATCTTAAGGAAAGAACTAACGATCTAAAACAACTTGAGTCAGAGTTTGGTCAAGAAGAAAAAGTACTTGAAGAAGAAATAATCACATTAAAAATTCAGCTTGAAGAAGCGAAGAGAACAAAAGAAGTCATGAAAGTCTTAGATATTAAAAAAAAAAAAGAGGTTGAGAAGCGTGAAGAAGAATTTGTCACATTGAGAAGTAAAATCGTTAAGCTCAAAAAGAACGTTGAAGAGACAAAAACATCCACATCAGTTACAAAGAATGAAGAGAAGCACTCTAGGTTGCTAGAAAAGAAGAATGAAGAAAATAGAAAGAGTTATGCAGAAGTACTCAAAGGAAGGAATCATGGTCAACCAAAATCTAAGAAAACTATTGAAGATACATTTTCAAGAAGACCATCTGTGTTCAAGCCACAAAGAAGCTTTAATCATGATCATGATCAGTCAAGGAAGAAATTCAGAAGGACTACACAACAAAGAAGATCATTCACTCCTAGGTATGCAAATTTCTTTTATGGTCATTGTTTTTATTGTACTAATTTTGGACATAAGGTTACAAATTGCAGGGATTATAAAATAAATGTTCAAGCAAGAAGTGCCTATTTGGCCACACATAACATTGAGTGTCACAAATGTCATAAATATGGACACATAGCCAGTGATTGTAGAAGCATGATCGATACTTCCATGAAAGAGAACACTGATATCATATATAAGAAAGTATGGATAAGAAAACAAAAAGAACAGGTAAACAAAGACCAGGTACCAAAGATCGCAAGATTGGCAATAAAACGAGATGAAGAAAATTCTATAGAGAAAAATAAAGATATCAAGTACATAAAGGTTTGGAAAATAATTGAAAGAAAGGAAGGACAGGTAAATAAGGAACATGTTCAAGAGATTGTACTTTCAGGCATTGTAGTGAAAGATGAATCCACAGACAGAAAGAAAGAAGTCAGAGCTCAGAGAGATAATGAATCTACCAATGAAGATGATGATGAATACACATCAGAGCAGGAATTGTTCTGAGCCATCCATCTTAGAGACTCCCAGGTAATATGAATATTAGATAGGGGGAGTCTATGTGATAGTTGTGACAGACCAAATACCCATCCTTCAAGAAGCTTGTAGAGTTTGAGAAGATAGATTCAGAGTACTCAGTTAGCAGAAGTACAATTTGATAGATTAATCCAGACTTCATGATAGTATAGTGATAAATGGGTCAGCATTATGGACAATTGCACAAGTAGAGTCTTGGACAGTATGGACATAGATGGATTCATAAGAACACTTAGCAAGTTTGGACAGATATATGATAGTGGACGAGAGCATGGATTCATAGATTGGTTTAGAGAGTGGTTCAGAGACAAATGAGCATTATCATAATGGATGATAATTACACAGGAAATGGCTCGAACAATGCTAATGGATTCCAAATTGACAAATATTTTTTGGACACATGCAGTGCATACAATAGTTCACATTCAAAACATAGTAATGTTTAGAAACAAAAATGACAAAACTCCCTACGAACTATGGAAAGGAAGCATAGACAACAACCTCTACATCAAGGTAACTCAAGGTAGTATTTTATTAATTGAAATTTATGTTGATGATATTGTTTTGGAAGTACTAATGATAGGTTAAGCCAAAAGTTTGCAAAGGATATGCAGAATGAATTTGAAATGTCATTACTTGAAGAACTATCCTTCTTTTTGGGTCTTCATATGTGTCAAAGCAACCAAGGAATTTTTATTTCTCAAACTAAGTATATCAGAGAAATGCTAAAGAGGTTCATAATGGAAGATTGCAAACTAGTTACCACTCCTATGCAAACCAGTTGCAAGTTGAGAAAAGATGACGATTCAAAGTCTACAGATTAGAGGCAATACAGGTCAATGATTGGTAGCTTACTATATGTGACAACATCTAGACCAGATGTAATGCAGGCAGTTGGACAGGTGGCACGATTTCAAGCAACACCAAAGGAATCACATGTATTAGCAGTAAAGAGGATTTTCAGATATCTCAAAGGAACAAAAGAGTTTGGATTATGGTATCCAAAAGGAAAGGATCTATCACTTATTACCTACACATATGCAGATTGGGCAGGTTACATTGATGATCGACAAATCACCAGTGGAGCAATGTTCTACTTGGGTGAGTGTTTAGTATTATGGCTAAGCAAGAAACAATCATCAATATCCTTATCTACAATCGAGGCATAATATATTGCAGCAACAGGATGCTGTACATAGGTTCTATGGATGAAACAAACTCTGACATATATACAGGTTGAGTATGATGACCCCATTCTAATGTATTGTGATAATACAAGCACCATCAATTTCTCAAAGAACCCGGTGATGCAATCCAAGATGAAGCACATTCCAATCAAGTATCACTTTCTACGGGAACAAGTTACAGAGAAGAACATCAGAGTTGAATATGTGGGCACAAAAAAACAAGTGGCAGACATCTTTACAAAACCACTTCCATGGGAAGCCTTTGAGTATCTGCGCCAGAGACTCGGAGTAATTTAAACTCCAAAATGAATGTTTTTGAATGCTTATATTATATGTCTTAGATTTACATGAGGAAGCACCATAAAGAGGATAGTTCAGGTTGGAAGATTAGTTTCAGGAAGAGTTCAGTCAGGGGGAGTATCTCCAAGGATAGTTGAGTTAAAGGGAGCAACCCTGGATGAAAATATACCTTTGCCATTGATGACAAAGGGTGAGAGATTTATCAGATGCAAAGGTAAATGAAAAGGGGGAGCATGAGTGACATGACTTCAATATTGCATCAGAGTGTTTCCATCAATGCCAAAGGGGGATATTGTTGATTAATTGGGTTGGTTTTCATTGTTCAACCCTTGAAGAAAGTTCGGTAGCGAATTTCGGGAGCACAATGGTTTGTGTAATGGACCAAAGTTTGTTTGATGGATAATGGTATGAGTTTTGATATATTTTCAGGTAAGACTATTCCATATGGATAGTACATGTCATGCCATTTTCGGTGGTATGTGGAACGTCACATAACTCCTCACGGTTAGAGAGTTATGGCCATGTGAAGTTGGAGAAAGGTTTGGGTAATGGACCCAAGTTTATTTAATGGATAATGGTATGAGTTTTGGTATATTTGTAGGTAAGAATATTCTATATGGATAGTATGTGTCATCCATTTCCAGTGGTATGTGGAACGTCACATAACTCCTCACGGTTAGAGAGTTATGGCCATGTGAAGTTGGAGAACCCTCATAAGTCATCTAGAAGCCCCAAAAGGTCAAAGTAGTCAAAGTGGTTTAAGAGATTTTAGAAGGTAAATAATAAAATGAAGTGATGAGTGTACTGTAAGTCAAAGTGAATACAAAATAAATTATTTAAATAATAAATTTAATGGAGAAATTAGTAAGTTGACAAGTGGTTAGAAGTGGGTTAACCCTAAAATAAGATAAGTGGGTTAAGATGGTTAAAAGGTAACCCCTTGAGGAAGCTACATGAAAGTATAAATAAGAGGAAAGTCTCTCTCATTTTAATGACACTTGAGCATATTGAATATCTATAGGTGACTGAGGTAACCAAAGGATATCTAATCTGAATTTAAGAGGGAAGGTGAAGTAAAGAAAGCCGAAATTCAAGGGAGGATAAATTCCTTTGATGATGCTTTCTAATGTATGTTATTTATAGGTCATCTCACCATTTTCGTAATAACTTTTTTTCTAGAATGATTCAGATCGTGAAATTAGAAGTCCATTGAGGAAACATATCCAAGTAGTTGTGATACAAATTTCATCTCGTGGGTCGTTGTATTTTTGGAGTTACATGACGTGGAAAATAGGGTTTGTGGCTAGTCCTGAAACTAGTCTAAAACAGGTGTTTCGGGTAAAAATGTCATAACTTCTTCATAACAGATCCAAATTCAGTAAGACCAAATGTATTGGTTAGAGTACAATCTATAGTATTTTTTGTACATTTTTCATATCCATACAACAAATATTCCATGTGGGGCACACTCTACAAGTTCGCTCTCTAGAATAAGCCAGAATTCAACAAGGTATGCCATTTTTTCTATAAATCCTTTTCTGAGAGGTTCCAAGTAGTTAAGTCTAGATGAATTGCATAAAATACACTGAAGAACATTATGTACCATTTTTAGATCTTTATTCATTATAGGTACATATTTATGATTATTTAAAGTTAGGGTTGTTGACTAATCCAAAATTAGTCATGTGAGACTAAAGTAAAGTTTTATGAAAATGCTAGTCTCTTGTTGTTCAAGTTAAGGAAGGTTTGCAGGTATGTGATTTTATACACCAGGTCTATTAGAGAGTTACAAATCAGATTTGGATGATGAAATTGATGAGGGATTTTGGTTGAGGTACATGTTGGGTACATGGTTGAGACAAGTAGTTGATGAGTTGGCACATACACGAGGTGTATAGTTGATGATGTTGGTACATCTTGATGAGTCATAGTTGATGAGTAGTTGATACATGATTGTTACATACTTGGTACATGGTTGGAGGCACTTGTTAATAGTGTTGTTGACACATGGTTTATGGATGATGTAACATACTTGTATTGGTATATTATTAGAAGCACATATTGATCTTGGTGATGATTATGAGTTGTTGTGTTATGTTTGGTTGATGCACATCTTTGAGATTTGCCTTGGTGATTGATCTTGGTGAGTAGATTTTATTTGGTTGATAAGATTGATGAGACAAGTTGTTGTGATAGGTTGTTTGGACAGGTTGTTGTGACATGTTATTTGTATAGGTTTGGTGCATGGTTGATGCACTTGTTCATGGTACATGTTGAGGTACAGGTTGGTGCATGGTTGATGCACTTGTTTATTGTACATGTTGATTACAGGTTATTTGGTACAGGTTGGTGCATGGTTGATGCACTTGTTTATGGTACAGTTTGAGGTACAGGTTGATGCACTTGTTTATGGTACAGGTTGATGCACTTGTTTATGGTACAGGTTGAGGTACAGGTTGATGCATGGTTGATGCATGGTTCAGTTTATTAGTACAGGTTGTTTGGTGCAAGTTGATTGGTACATGTTTACAACAGTATATCTCACATTGATAGTGTGACAGTGGTTCCATCATTCTACTTCTACCTCAGGACAATTGGATGGGGCAAGGACAGGTGGTTGTAGCCACCTTTTGGTTGTATCCAGAGAACATAGGGGGTCGTAGCATCCTTCTGGTTGTGGCCAGAGAATTGGGGAGTTGGAGCTTCCCTTAGGTTGTAGCCTGAGAAATTAGGGGGTTGGAGCCTCCTTCTAGTTGCAGCTGGAAAACAAAGGAAGTTGGTGCTTCCAATGAATGTAATTCTTAAAGACATAAGAAAAATCATTCCGTGGTTTTCTCTCGTTTTGGGTTTCCACGTAAAAATATTGGTGAACTGTGTGTGTGTATGATTGTTCATTTGTTCATTGTTTATTTACCTTGCAACTATTGGATGATAATGCTACATTGATATAACACTTGCATATTGTGGGTAAAAAGGATTGAATTGCTCTATTACTGATACACACTCCCTTTCAGTAATCCAACACTCTCCATGATGACTAGAAGAGTAACTACCCAGAGGAGTATCTATGACTCATATTAATGGTACAGATCATAGGCAAGCTATAACCAAACTATAAGGAAATTACAAATAGGTTCCATGTTAAAGGGAAACACGATGGATGTTGCCATTTCAATAATAGATCAATGGTAAAAATAACCCACTCTTTTTTATTTTAATTTTTATTTTTGTGTCCCCTTCACGGTTTAACGAGCACGAAAGAGAGATAAAAGTGTGCTTGATAGTTTCTTTTTTCGTTCAATTTTAATGAGTCTGAAAAAGAGTTAAAAGTATGCTCCTAAGGTGTATTTTTCATGTCTTTTTACAAGTCTGAAAAATAGGTAAATGTTTACTTGAAAGGTGTCTTTTTCATGGTTTAAGGAGCACAAAAAAGAGTTAAAAGTGATCTCAACAGGGTGTCTTTCTCATGGTTTCATGAACACAGAAAAGAGTTGACTATTAGCTCATTTGGAAAGAATAAGTGGCTTAATAGCATGCTTCTATGTTCCAAGTGCATGGAACTGACGTAAGCAATATGAATGAAAATGGGTACTAGCAAGTGGGGTCCACTCTTAGCTGCAATTATCTCCATGGGTAAATGGTTTCAAAATAGAGGCCAAATAATTCAAGAGGCATGTGGTCAAGTGTTTCAACAATAGAGGTAAGCGGGAGTAAGGAAAACAACAACCCGACAATGGGCAACATGCGAGCAACAAATGCATAAGCAATCATAAAACAACAACAAAATTTTTGGAACCCCCTCGAGATATGGACATAATATAGATGAAGCGAGAAGGACGTGTCTCAACAATCAAGTCACAGTGGGTCTATAGGAGGGTTCCCAGGCCTACAAGAAATTGTAGCATGGACACCAAATGGAAATCAGGGTGTTAACTAGGGTGCCTACGAAGGGTAGGAATTGTCGTGCAGGTTTACGACATGCAAAATGGAGTGGCTGATGTCGCAACCTGACGAGATTGAACCTAGGACATAATATCGACAAGAGGGATGGATAATAATGAAAAATACAAATGTAGGGAAAAACCTATCCCTATATTCCAATTTAAAAATCATACCTCGAGTTTAGTGGAATTCACCAATTCTCACAAAAAGAGTCCTTTTTATCCCTATTGATTCATCAACACTAGATTCCAGCGTCAAAATTCATAGTGAAATTTCAAAAAAGAAAATATTTTTGGACTTTTTGGATATATGCAAAATAAAAATCACTCACACTACACACCTGTGTACAAGGCACTATGCATTCTAATGGTTTTTTCAAATTAGAGCCCATTGCTAGGCTCATGCCAAGGATCTTGATCGTTAATGATGAACTCATGGGCCAATAGTTGCATCATATGGTGCACCCTGTTGGGTCCATGCCACATAGTAACAAAGTTCTACAATAGAAGATACTCATCGTGAGTGGTTTTGTGAGCTATGGAAACTCCTTGATGGTGTCCATCAAGACATGAAGGAAGTACAAAATGTGAATCTTCAAGGGAAGGGGAAGCAAATAATTTGGTGGCAAGTTATAAAAAGAAGATCGAGGAGAAAAAGGGTCAAGGCTGGGAATTTCACTGGATGGCCCAGAAAATGCCCCCAGTATGGGATCAAAACTCCCTATGTCAACCCCCATTTGTTCCAAATTAGGAAAATATGATAGAGGAATCACCTCATCCTTTGTCTTATCTAGAGAAACCATGACATCTAGGATGGCCCAATCTTAAGGCAACTCAAGATCATGGAAGGCATGTGAACTTGGAGGATCAACAACCATGATGAGTGGAGTAGATAGATCACACTCCATATGTGGATGGAGTTGCTAACCAGTATCGACTAACACTGACGAGATTGTCAGGGAGGAAATCTCGACCACTGTGAGCAATATTCTAGCTCTGTAAGATTCAACATCCTCGGGATGAGGTACCACCCAAGGATCAAAAGACAAAAGGGATCCACTGGTAAACGAAGAGATCATATTGATTAGAGTAATGATCAAGGTAGGGGATGGTGGGGGAAGGAGAATATTTCCCATCAGTGAGGATTATTTGAACATCCCCACACCAACATTCATGTAAGAACTCTTGGAATCACTGATAAAGGGTACATTGGAACCCATATTGGATTCAAGGTTTGGGGTACAAAACACTGGCTAATCGATAACAGTGATTGTCCCTTGATGAGGAAATTGTAAGACCTGAAGTACTGATGAGATGATTGATGTCATCTCATAGAACCAAGTATGCCCCATTAGCATATTATACTCAAGAGGTGTGTAAACTACCTCTACTATAATGAAGACAGTCTTAACACCTAGCTCGATGGGTAATACGATGATTATGATATGATTTTGGAACATATGTCCATCAAAGGATTTCAATATGGTATTGGACATATCAAGTTTTGGAGTGCCAAGAGCTTTCCAACACACAATGGACATGATGCAATTCAAGGCTCCTTCGTCAACCATAGTGCGAAGGATGTTTTTCCCCATTACTCTCACTTTAATCTGAAAAGAAATTTGGTGGGAAAGATTATATTGGATATGGTCTGAATCAAATATTACGAGGATCAATTCTGAGGGATCAACCCCACCTATAGCCGATAACAAAGCTCTCCACTATCCAGGGAAACTCTAGAGGACTTCTATAGCAGACATGGCAGATGGTGTCTGGGCCAAGTCTTCCATAATATTGTAGTTGTGGGCAACTCATGTATTTGGATTATGTTTCATGCATCGAAGAATTCCCTTTGGGGGGTGAAGCAATGTCTCGAAGGTTGGATTCTCTACCTGAAAAGAGCCACCGGGCTAGGAAGATGAAGCAGAATCTTGCATTGTAAGAGTAGTCTTAGAATTTCCATAATTGCGAGCTCAAGTTTTGATATTGACCATTTGATCACACATGAAGATTGTGACATTCAAGGACAACCCCTCTTATTTTGGGCTACATTCCATGCCTCTCGGTGGAGGGGCAGTATTTGACACAAGCATTTATTGAGGCTGAGGGGGAAAATAATGGGTTAAAACAACAGGTTGTTGGGAGGCCTTCTATTGTGCGAAATATCGATGGATCTAATCCTTCCTAGGACACCGGTGAGTAGGGTGGTCCTCCCCACAAATCATGCATGGTATCTGACTCTTTTTCTTCTCTTTCATGCCCCCCCTTGGTTGTTTTGGTTTTGAACGGTCCCACGCTCAATATTAGAGTTTTTCTTCTTGTTATTCCTCTTATTTCCTTCAGGATGTTGAGGATTATTTGGTTGCATGGATTGCACCAAATTCACCTCGGAGGTCTGAGTGGGGACTGGAGCAGTTTGATCAATGGGCATAACAGCTGATGAGTTTAGAAAAATAGTCATGTGACCCATTTGATCAACTAGTTGGCCCACAGAAGCATGGAAAACATAACTAACCACACCATTGGCATGGGGTCTTGGGTTTGGATTTTTCGGATTTGTTGACGACCAAGGAGCATGCAGGATGATATCATACAGGGTACCAGACTGAGAATAGATCAAATCTAAGTGTTTGGAATACAAGATGACATGTTCTTTCATAGTCGCCCCTGCCATAGAAACATCCTTGGAAATGGGTGGTAAGAGAGACTTTGTGAACCACTCCATCAGGGGTTGGTTAGGAATCTGGGTTTTGATCATCCTGCGTCGTCGTCTCCACTAATGAATATGATTGGAGATGTGGGTGGAAGTATCTTGATGAAAATATGTGAATAGTTATGTTCATATCTCATCCCGTATGGGAAACTAATAATGGATCAGGAACGTCATCGCCAAGTCATTGAAATTATTAAAGGAATCACCTTTGAGTTTAATGTACCATTTCACGGTGCCTCAAGTCAAGGATCATTGGAAAAGACGCAACCAGATATTGTCATCCATTAAAGAGTTGGATGAACACCACAAATGACAAGTCATGATGTGTGTGGATGGATCTTCCCATGGATTTCACCAAGCTTGGGCATGTCAGATGGGAGCTTCATAGGTATCACCAACCATGAGGGGTCATGGAAAATGAGGTTAGTTGTCAAACATGAGAGATCATAAAAGTACAATGTTGCCAAGAAAGGCAATGGCTTATGAGAAAATGAATAATGGGAGGAGGATGAAGTGCCTTGAGACCCATATGAACCTTGAGGTCCCCCCAAATTTGTGTTTCTAGTGGAATTTGACATTACAGAAGGGTTATTTCACCCATGTATGGGAGATGGGAGCACTCCTAGGAGCGTGGTTGCTCATGGGATTAAACATGCCCATGAAAGGATTACTTTCAGGAGTGGACATTGACCCTAACGAAAAATTAATTCTCGATCCAAAACTAGTCTTAGGGACAAACCCCCCAAGACTAGACACATGGATGAAAGGATAACCACCCAACTGTGAAAAGTTTCCCCCAATGGTGTGGAAGGGATAGAGCTCCTAGGAAAAGGTGTTTTACCCCACGAGATATTAAATCCTTTAGAAACATTGCCACCCCTAGACTGACTAGGAATAATTCCAAATCCACTAGGTATATACCAACCAAAAGGAACACCCGCACTTGAAATTATCGGGCCGCTCATGGGAATGGAGGAAGCAAAAGGAATTCCACTTCCTATGTTGAAACCAAGGCTCACCCCCACTATAATAAAATCCAGATGTGGGCATCACAACCAATGGGATGGGCGTAAGAATGCTAGGGATACTTACAGAAGGAAAAGCGTGCACGACCAACGTCCCCCAAATGGAGACAAATGTGGAAAAGGCATGGATAGTATAGGTCTTGTTGATCCTAAGGTTTTCACCTGATTGCTAAAGGGCAGAGCTAGGCCACCTCAAGTGTTGGAATGATGGGTTTTTTTATGAATTGAGTTTGTTGGTCAGCTGAGAGAAAAGTTTTCAAGGGTAGGGACCTGGTTGGACTGTTCAACAATATCACTGTAAGGTTTCCCTCAGCTGGTGGCATGCAAATTGGTGAGCAGGTAAAGATATGAAGAATAAAACAAAGAAATACAAACAAGCATGCAATTTGTTTCTTGCTGTATAAAATTTCAAACTTGAAATAATATTCCAGATCTAAAACATGTATCTTGACACAAATCATCCAAACAAGGTTGTATTACAATAATCTATTTACTGAAAACAATAGTTGAGATCGAGTTGCATAGCAATAAACATTTCATTGAAACAATAGCTGAAAGGAAGGGAAACACCAATTTACATACATTTCCAATTTGCATCTAGATAAGATTAAGAATACACAGAAAGATTTGAGAAGAAAACACAATCTGTCACCAAAAATTATATTCACCAAGGTAGGAAAATTTACAGTCTTATGCTTCAGGTACCAGCCAAAATTAAATGCTTCCTCTCCCAAAAATTGAACCCCTTTACATCTATAGATCTATCTATTTATCCTCATCAAGAGGAGGTTCAATTACCTACCTAGGATCTCAACTCTGAAGTTCAATCTTTAGATTTCAATCAGATCATGTAGATACAAATTAACTGTTATTGCCTAATTATAGTGTGTAAGTATTTCTTCAAACTGAGTGGATTTGGGATGATGTGTCAGTTCATACTCCTCATCAATTTGAATTTAACAAAAAACATTGTTTTTATCAAAAGATAACAACTTATTACAAGTGGCAACAATGCCTCTAACTAAACCAAAACAAAATTCTATTAGTGCAACTATAACTAATGTTGATAATTGAAGTGGAAAAACTCCATAACAAAAGTCTTCAAAAGTTGTGTCTAGCAGCTGACTGTGCATGGATGCCCACGTGTACTAAAAACTGGAGACCAATCTTTAACACTAGAACAAAACTCACCCAGGATTTGGTGAATTTCTGGGAAAAATGGCCTCAAAGATCTCTTCTATTCTCCCGAACCGTGATACATGTGTACAAAATGACAAATTTTTTTGTGAATGGGATCGTTCCCAACAAAAGGTCTTTTGGTTTTCATAAATTCACCTCTAGATGTTCAGAAGGCGCGTCGAAATTTAATGACTAAAACAGGGAAAAATAGAGTATTTGACGAATTTCTGGGGAAAATGGCCTCAAATATCTCTTTGATTCTCTCGAACCATGATACCTTTGTAAACATTGAGAGAGTTTTTTTTGAATGGTCTCGTTCTCGAAAAAAACCTCTTTAGGTTTTCAAAAATTTATCTCCAGATGTTCGAGAGGCGTGCTGAAAAACAATGACTAAAACAGGGAAAAACATAGTTTTTCAGAAAATTTGGGCAGTGCCTTTTGATTTTTCTTCTGCATCTTTTGATACTTTCCTTGTAATTTTGCATGTTGTACTTCAAGTTTTTTATTTGGTTGTTGCATGGTAATGGTCACATGATTATCCTTATAATTTCCAGGTGACAGTGGGCCTGCTAGGCTGGCATGTTCTTTTTCTCGTCTGATATGTACCCTGCCACTTTCCTTTTACATATGTTTTGTTGTAGAGGACCAACTTTTTGTTCTTCTTAATGTTGACCAGTTACTTTTTCTTCTTCCTTCTCCCGTGATATATCGTTGAACTGTATAGATAATGCCCATCCACTCTTATTTAGTCCACATTATGGATATGCCTTGGCTCTAATCAGGGTTTTGGAGTTTTGCCACCAAAAAATTGTTGTAGATTTCCACTGACAACTTACCCTTCTTAAACCATCTCTCACCACTGACCGAGAGAGCGCATGATCCAACGATGAATTTCTATGTGATATAAATGGCAGTGTCCCCAATTTGGGTCTGAAACCCTTCAAAATTCTGCGCGAAGAGAAAGGCCACTCCTATGTGATGTTGTTGGGCCCCAACAACCTCCTTCTTTATTTTTAATCAAAGTCCAGAGCCCCTCGAAATTTTACTTGGATTCTTCGTTTTTTCTCCCTTTGACTTGATTGGATTGCTATTGGTTTGCTTTGTTTCGAGGTTGGTTTGAGTTTATATCATTTTGTTTGGTTTGAATTTCATGAAATTCAAATGCCATTTCATTTTTCTTTCTACAGAGTTTTGATGTTGATGGACGAACTTCATAATTTGGGAGTTTGTTATTACCTCTTCCTTATTGAATTTATCTACTATGAGAATGGTTTGGATTAATAACAATGATTTTACAGGAAGAACGTTTATTGTGACACATATTTTCTATGACATTTGATCAAATTTGAATGAGGAAGAGACGAACATAGAAATGTTAATTTAAATGAAAACATTAATTTTTATCAATTGTTTACTTTTGTTTAAATTATGATTATGTTTTTGTACTTTTCTCATTAGCAATAATTTTCACAAAATTATTTGGTAGGTTTAATTAATTAACTTATTTTGTTAGTTTGCATCTCATTTCAAAAAAAAAAAATTATCTATCATTTGTTTGATTTTGTGAAAACCCAAAATTAATATTTTTCTCCTCTCCATCAATTTGAAGCTTCTATAATTTTAAGATCATATTTGAAAGGAAAACATAAACAATATTTGTTTAGAACTTATAGTTAGTTTAATTTCATTTTAATTTTATTGTTCTAGATTTTGTTTTATTCACAATTTTAGGTTATTAATTTGGTTTCTTTTTGTTTCACATGATTCTATTATCAATTATTTGGTAGAGATCTGATCATGGCTTGATTTTCTAAACACATTTAAGATAATTGATCCAAAAATAATATTTGATTGTTGCAAATAATTTATGAGCAACAACAGATAAGATTTGGAAATGCGTTCAAGAATAGACAAACGATTTTGTGGGACTGATTGCAGCCAAACCGTAAGGAATCTAACGAAACGGTTGAAAACCCATATGCAGAATGGACCCATTTAGCTTATCCGTGAGATTTTTCCCAAACAAATGCACAATTTGAGAGATATTTTTGTCTCTTTACAAGACAAATTTCAGGTGGCGGAAATTATTAGTGACGCTCAGACTGTTCATTCATTGCATAAATATATGAGAAAGTTTAGAGCCCTGGGGATCCAAAAAAATTCAGAGGAGGATTTTGATCCTTTAGTTTTTGTATATTATTTATTTTGTAAACTTTTTCTTTTCAAATGGAGTAACAGATGGTTGGAATTTTGGGAGAATGGACAAGTATTTTCGAAGAAGAATATGAAATTCCATATTGCTTAATGGCTTTTGTCCTGTGAGTAAAATGGTTTTATTTTCATTATAATACCTTCATATTCTTTGAGTAATTGATTATGCATTGATTTAAATTAGCTTTAGTCTGTTTTATCAATACATGGTTAATTGTTATCATTTATGTATTAGTTTTGTCAATCTTTAAGAGTCTATTATCCCAATTATCTTGATCTTGGTGATTGTATTATTTTTGGTACAAATATTGTATTATATTGAGTTTATTCATGTAATTCACATTTGTAAAGATATAATTATTCAATTGAGATTTTTCTTATTGTCGATTAATCTATTATATCTTCACTAAGGATCGTGATTTGAAAGTTGTTATTTCTGCATTTTAAATAAGATTTAAATTGTCAGTCAAAGTGATTTTTATACTGACACTGTCAAAATCTTAGAATTATAAAACCTTCTCCTATATATTTCTCTTAACAGACAAGTTGTTGGAGCAACGTTATACAGGACAACCAAAAGTTTTCTTTAAATACTTGTTAGTTATTGGTCTGCGCATTTCCTCTTGGACCATATGATGGACTTATTTTTCTGAAACCATATGGGATATAGTTTATTCTTTGGCTTTCGGCCTTTTGTAGATTGTGCAATGTTATTGTTGTTTCTCATATAATTTCTGGACATGAAATCTTATTTGTATTGAACTAACTTTAGACTGTTCTGCATATAAATTTTCATGTTATGTTTTTCTTTACATGGTTCATTATATTTTGGTTCTTTTAATATATGTGACTGATAATCTATTTATGCATTTTGAGTTTACATCTAATGTTGGGTAGTTGGTAACGCCATTTGCCGAGAGTTGAAATTTATTTCACTTTCAGCTATTGGACATTTTAAAGTCACATGAGATAAAATCTATTTGTCTTTTTGTTATCATAGACTTGTTCTGAAATACAAAAGACTTTCTTGAGTTGTTTCAGGAAGTACCGTTCTTGCTTTTGTCATAGATTTATACTTGGCACGGGTTAAGACGAATCTAGTTTAGTACCGCTAATCAACATCAGGTTAGTTAGTTTATATTTTATTTTATTTGTTGATTTGCAAATGAATAATGATTACATCATTTAAACGTTAAATGCTTTGTCCATTATCATTATATCATTTATAATCATATTCACTCATTGTTTATTATTTTGTCATTTATAGTACAAAAATAGTTTCCTTTATTTAAACCTTGTAATTGTACATATCTATTGTATATAATACAAATATTAGTTAAGCAATTGTATTAATGTATTGTTTGATAGGATTGTACATCTAGTTAGTTTACATCTTTAGAATCTTAGTTGGCTAACGGAGCCATAAAACCCGTCAGGGTAGATTATACCAAATGAATTGGTTTAAATAGACAACCCCGGTCCGGATCTTCCCTTCTCGTTGACGGTGTGTCATAACCGCCCGTCAACAGATGCCTGTCGAAAGCGCAAATGAAATCAAACCATTCTTCTCTGATGAATATGTCCCTTATTTCTGGAATGGCTTCGAACAGTTCGATCCCCTGTGGCTTTGTTCGGTTCAATTGCCAACACTCTCGAGGAGACACCATTGCATTCTAACTGCTTATGTTGGAAGTGATGGCCGATGTATGCGTTGTTTCAGGTTCCTCTACCACCTGCAATAATTATCTCACATGACCCTGCAATAATAACAGTTCAAGGAGCAAACCTGCATGATCCTTAGCACAAAGTCTATAATGATGGTTAACTGGTGGTAACCCACGTGATCTCTAGTGCAAAAATAAATGCAAACGCATGTGAGGCGCCAACACAGCTTAATTCAAACTTTTAAATATTTTTTGAACGTGAAAACTCATAAAACAATGTGTTTTCTGTTGTTTGCAAGACTAGGGGCATTCTTGCAATCAATGTCTTTTTGCATCAAAGGCATAAGTTAACCTGTTTGTAACCCAATAGTGACATAACTATGGTGATGTGTCTTATTCAATTCAAACCATGACTTGTATTAACCTTATAAAGAGCAAGGAAATGATGAAAAACAAATAGGAAAATGAGAACAACTCAAAATGACTCAACACACCATTGAAAATAAACTAAGCAAAAACTAGGTTTTCAGATGGATGGGTTGATGGAGGAATAGAAGGAAGAGGTACAGACCTAGGATTTAATAGTTCCAATGACACTAATGGATGGAAATATGGACATCACTTGGATACCCATAGTCACATTTGTTTATGAACTCGAAGACTCAAGTACAATGGACGAAACACTTGGGCCCGACATGATGTAAGGATCACTAAACAAAGAAAAGGGTTCAATAAAGAGTTCCCTCAACTTGACAAGGATGGGGCTATTTGGATTAGTAAAAGGTGGGTTAAAATGCGGCGGAGGACTCTCTTCGACCACTTCAACTTCAAATCCCACACTCTCTTCAGACTGTTTGTCAAGGTATTCGAATTCTCAGTCACCTATCTTGTGTCGTTTAAGAGGTGGTTGTACCTTTTTGATGGGTGAAAGTCCTTGTTGTTGATGGGACCAATGATGCGATTTTTCAACCACAGTGAATAATATGTGTCAAAACTTCAATAACAATCAACCTAAGGCCGCTTAGGACTCATACCAAAGAACACACCCCTAACAAATCTAGGCTAAACAACAAGCAAACCAATTGCTCAAGGGCCTTCTGAAACCAACCCTCTGGGGGAGATTGTTGATTAAGGTTGGTTGTCATTGATGTCAACCCTTGAAGAAAGCCTTGTAGCACAAAGGTTTGGGTAATGGACCCAAGTTTGTTTGATGCAAAGATGACTCATTATTGTGTTGTCATGGTTGATAAGAAGTAAAGATGGATGAACTCCAAAGTGGTCCCCTTATGGTGAAATCCCTCACAGGAAGACGCTTTGCGGATTGAGAGAACCCATGCTTAATTATGGAATAATGAGATGAAGGACAATGAATTTTTCAGTGAAACTATCCTAGATGGATAGTGCGTGTCATGCCATTTTCGATGGTATGTGGAACATCAAATAACTCCTCACGGTTAGAGAGTTATGATCATATGAAGTTGGAGAACCCTCATGAGTCTTATAGAAGCCCCCAAGAGTCAAACTGCTTTGCAAAATAAATTATTTTAAATGAAGAAGCCCTAAAATAATGAAAGTGTAAGGCTACATGAAGATATAAATAAGAGGCAAAGCTCACTCAGAAAACACTCACTTGTACATATTGTATATCTATTTTCTTGTGTAAAGCTTCTTGTAAATACTTGTGGATACATCTGAAGTGGCGAACGTCTGAGGTAGCACGAAGGGTTGACGGTGAAATTCTCAGAATTACAGCGAATACAGAAAAAACCCTATTTTTTGAGGTGTACAGGGGCTTTCTGTGTATAGGGTGCGTACACGTGGGCTATCTGTGTATAGGGTGCACACAATACACAGGCTGTCTATGTATAGGGAGAGTACATGTTGGTAAAGCTATGGAAACTTGAGAAGATGAAGATGCAAAGGTTCTAGATTCTGAGATCAAGCTCCCAGGAAAGTCTAAAGTGCTAAGATACATCAGATCCATCCATTGGTTCAAAAGGTATGTCTTATTTCGATGAATAGTTGGATTTTGATGTATGCATGAGGAATGGAAATGGAGATTTGAGGATTCTCCCTAGAGAGACTAGTGCCTTCATGGTATCTTCTTCATAAGTCAGATCTATAGAAATACAGTGTTGGTATATTCATCATTGATACTTCTTCTTGAGGCACATCTTGTATTTCTTGGCATATGGCTAAGGGTTTTTATGGTACATGGGTGAGAGCTTGTATTTTTTGATGTATTGAGAGCCTAAATATCAGAAAGGGTTTGATGACTAAGATCATGTGAGGGAAAGTATACTTTTTCATGATTTCACACACCTATATGGCACATGACTAGAGAGAGACATAATTGTCTTGAGTGAATGTTATGTATGAGAATGCATGCATAGGGTACAGTTACAGTTTGGATACAGTGACATGTTACAGATCTATGTGAAAAAAGTTACAGAGGGTCAGAAGTTTTCAAGTGAAAGGAAACCCTAGTTCCAGAAGGCATACGCAGGTTGTATAACAGTTAGGGCGCGTACATATGTAGGTTGCATAACAAATAGGGCGCGTACATACACGGGCTGCAGCACTACAGGTCATGTACCTGTTGTATTTTTGTAGATACATGTTCAGTTTAGGTACAGATTGATTACAGGGCAGTTGTACAAATTGGATACAGGTCAGTGGTACAAGTTGATATAGTTGTATGACAATATATCTCACGGTGTCAAGTTGACAATGGTTCCATCATTCTACTTATACTTCAGGGCAGTTGGACAGGGAAAGGACATGTGGTTGTAGCCACCTTTCGATTGTAGTCGAAGAACATAGGGGGTTGTAGCCTCCTTCTGGTTGTAGCTAGAGAATTGGAGAGTTGGAGCTTACCTGAGGTTGTAGCCTGAGAAATTAGGGGGTTGAAACCTCCTTCCAGTTGCAGTTGGAAAACAAAGGAAGTTGGTGCTTCCAATGAATGTAATTCTTCAAGACATATAAGAAAAAGCATTATGTGGTTTTCTCCCAATTTGGGTTTCCATGTAAAACACTGGTGTACTGTGTATGTGTGTGATTGTTCATTTCTTATTGCTCATTTTTGGATAATAATACTACATTGATATAATACTTGGATTAATTTGGAGAAAAAGGATTACCATTTCACTATTACTGATTCATGCCCCCTCTCAGTAATCCAACAATTGGTATCAGAGTAGGTTCCTTCAGAAATCAATTTAACCACTGAAAGGTAGATCATGGAGAGTACCAACTTGTATAAAAATGGAATACCACAGTTTGATGGACAAGAGTATGCCTTCTGGAGCATAAGGATGAAGACATATATATAGGCACAAGGATTTCAAGTTTGGCAATCAATTGTAGATGGATACACAACACCAACAGTTCCACCAACAAATGAAAAAGCAATGAAAATCGGTGAGAATAATTCCAAAGCCACAAATACACTTTTGAATGGTCTGAGTGATACAATATTCACCAAAGTTGCACATTGTAAATTTTCTAAAGAGATTTGGGACAAGCTTCGAAATATTTATGACGGAGATACAAAAGTCAAAGAAGGAAAGCTTCAAACTTACAGGGGTTAGTTCAAAAAACTAAAAATGAAGGAAGATGAGAATATTGCAGCCTACTTATTACGAGTCGATGAAACAGTGAATGCAATCATAGGATTTGGAGAATGAATCGAAGAATCTATAATTATTCAAAAGGTACTAAGATCTCTTCCTATGATATTTAACCCTAAGATATCAACACTAGAAGAAAGATCGGATCTAAACTCATTAAGTATGGACGAACTGCATGGAATCTTCACAACATATGAAATGAGAACTGAACATGAAAATTCAGATGTAAAAGAAGTAGCCTTCAAAGCATCCAAAAGATCAAAGCAAAAGAAAAAAAAAACAAGAAGAATATAGCAGCAACAATGACATCTCGGAAGATGATGAAGAAGTGGCCAACTTCGTCAAAAGATTGAACAAGGGAACCGACGGTAGGTATAGAGGTAAGCTTCCTTTAATTTGTTTTAATTGTGATGGTATTTGTCATTTTGCTAACAAATGTCCTCATAAGAAAAAGAGAAATGATGAAGGTTACTCAAAAGGGAAACACACATATAAAGGCAAAAGAACTACAAAAAAAGTTTTCAAGAAAAGCTTATGCACCAAAGAAGACATCTCATCATCAAATGAAGATAAAATCAATGACAGTGAGACGGGAAGAGTTCTATTCATGGCAGTAAAAGACTCTCACAAAGAAGACTCCGAAGAAGAATATGAAGAAGTTGAAGAATAAATTGAAGAGGCAGAAGATGACTTTCGAGAAGAATTAATGTGTGCCATAGAAGTTATCAGAAGAGAAAATAGGAAGAATAAGAAACTACAAGAAGAACTAGACAAGAAAGAAGACACTCAAGAACTAGAACAAATGATCACAAAATTGAAGGTTCAAATAGAAGAAGATAAAATAATTGAAGAAGCACTCAAAGAACATCTAGAAGAAAAGGTCAGGATCATTGGAAACTTGGAAGCAAAGATTGTCACATTAAGAAAGGATATTCAAAAGAAAAATATGCAGAATAGCTCAAAAGTTTTGGATGACATTATCAATAGTAAAAAATCTCATTTTGACAAGAAAGAGCTTGGACACAATCAGACAGAAAAGGGATCAAGCTCCAAAACAACAGAGCAGGAAACATATCCAAAAAGATATGCAGAAACAATCAAAGGGGATAGGAAGATATACAAAGAAGATTACAGGGACACTCCTCCACCAAGAAGATTCAGATTTCAGAATCAACAACCAACAGATAGGCCTCAAGAAGAAGAAGGATTCACAAGAGCACCTCCTTTCAGAAGATCCTCAACTCCCAGGTATCAAACTGTATTCTTTGGTTTATGTTATGCATGTAATAATTTTGGACATAAAGCTGTGAATTGCAAAGCTAACAACATGAGAAATAACAACTTTGAGAGTCATACACAAAGGGGTTATTCAAGAATTCCTAGTGAAACACAAAGAAGAAGTTACAAGAGGTTTGAATCTTTGAGCAATGAAGTGGAATGTTACAAATGTAACAATTTTGGACACGTGGCCAAAGAGTGCAGAATGACATTCCTTCCTAAAGAACCTCAATGGATTAACAATAGTCACAAACATGAACCACATAAAAGGACATGGATAAGAAAGCAAGATCAATATATCAATGAAGAATGCACACTCACTCTACAAGCTGAGCAGAAGAAACGTGGTTGGTATGTTGAAAATGGGTGTTCAAAACACATGACAGGTGATAGAGACAAGTTTCTTACATTTCGAAAGGAAAGAGATGGATCAGTCTCCTTCGAAAATGATGATTCAACCAAAATCATTGGAAAAGGCAGAGTCCGAATTGGGAACAAGAATGAAAAGGCAAAAAATGTTCTACTAGTAGAAGATATGAAACATAATCTTCTAAGTGTGAGTCAAATGTGTGACCAAGGTCATAAAGTTAATTTCGATTCACAAAAGTGTGAGATAAGAAAAGAAGGTTCAGGGAAATTGGTCGCTACAGTTGCAAGAACTTCAAGCAACATATATGTGTTAGGTGAAATTGGAAATGAAAAGTGTTGTCTAGGAAAGGAAGATGAAAGTTAGCTATGGCACAAAAGAATGGGTCACATACATTTTGATAACCTTGTCAAAGTCAGCAAAAGAGAAGCAGTTAGAGAAATGCCCCAGATCACGAAACCAACCAACACTTTATGCAAGCATTGTCAACATGGAAAGAAAACAAAGACCAGGTTCAAATCAAAGGAATATTCAACGACAAGACCACTGGAAATTGTGCATACTAATCTAGTTGGACCAACTAAAACAAAGGGCTTAAAAGGTGAGAAATATTTTATGTTATTAGTTGATGATTATACAAGAATGACTGCAGTTTGCTTTCTCAAGAATAAGTCAGAAGCTTTTAAAAACTTCAAGATATACAAGGAAATGGTTGAAAATGAAATGGATTAAAAAATCAAATGCTTGAGATCCGATAATGGAGGAGAGTTCACCGCAAAGGAATTTATGGACTACTGCATCAATCATGGAATAAAAAGACAATTCTTCATTGTTAGGACACCTCAATAGAATGGAGTTGTTGAAAGGAAGAACAAGACAATATAGGAAATGGCTCGAACAATGCTAATGAATTCAAAATTGACATATATTTTTTGGACACAGGTAGTACATACAACAGTTCACATTCAAAATAGAGTAATGCTCAGAAACAACACTGACAAAACTCCTTACGAACTATGGAAAGGAAGACCATCAAATGTAAAGCACTTCAGAGTTTTTGGAAGCAAGTACTATATCAAAAGAGAAGATGACGGAATGGAAAAGTTTAACTCTCGCGTGGAAAAATGAGTACTTGTTGGTTACTCAAGTACAAGGAAAGCATACAAGTGTTACAATCTAAGATTGAACAAAGTTGTGGAAAGCATCAATGTAACAATTGATGAAACAGGCAGACCATAATCAAAGGAAGAAAATGAATCAATGAAACAACCCTTAGAAGAAGAAGCAGAAGATGAAAAAGAAGTAGAAGAGGAAGATGATGAGAATCCGATAGAAGCAGAAGAGCAAGTTCAACAATTTTCTCCAAAGATGCCCAATAAACGAGTACAGAAGAATCATCCTTCAGATCAGATTATCAGAAACAAAGATACAGGAGTTGAGACTAGAAGAAGAATCCGTTCACCAGAACAAACACACCTAGCACTCTTATCTAAAATTGAACCAAATTGTTTTGAATAAGCCAGCAAGGATAAATTTTGGAATAAGGCCATGGATGAAAAATTGGATCAAATAGAGAAAAATGACACTTGGGAATTGGTTCCAAGACCAAAGAATAAGAATGTGATCGGCACAAAATGGGTTTTCGGGAATAAATTGAATGAAGATGGAAAAGTTACAAGGAACAAAGCTAGATTGGTATGTAAAGGATATGCACAGGTTGAAGGAATCGACTTTAAAGAGACATTTGCCCCAGTTGCCAGAATGGAAGCAATCCATTTGATTTTAGCTGATGCATGCTCCAAAAATATTAAAGTATATTAGATGGACATAAAATCAACTTTTCTGAATGGGGAACTTGAAGAAGAAGTCTACATTGAACAACCAAAAGGATTTCAGTTGTCAGAGAACACAGATTATGTGTGTAAATTAAAGAAGGCCTTGTATGGTCTAAAACAGGCTCCTAGAGCATGGTGCTCTAGACTAGATAAATATCTGCAACATGGTTCAGAAAAGTAAGTACAGACAACAACCTCTACATCAAGGTAAGTCAAGGTAATATTTTATTAGTTGAAGTTTATGTTGATGACATTATTTTTGGTAGTGATGATGACAGGTTAAGCCAGAAATTTGCAAAAGATATGCAGAATGAATTTGAAATGTCGTTACTTGGAGAACTATCCTTTTTTATGGGACTTCAGATACATCAAAGCAACCAAGGAATTTTTATTTCTCGAACCAAGTATATCAGAGAAATTCTGAAGAGGTTCGGAATGGAAGATTGCAAACCAGTTATCACTCCCATGCAAACCAGTTGCAAGTTGAGCAAAGATGATGATTCAAAGTCTACAGATCAGAGGCAATACATGTCAATGATTGGCAACCTACTATATGTGACAACATCTAGACCAGATGTAATGCAGGTAGTTGGACAGGTGGCACTATTTCAAGCAACACCAAAGGAATCACATGTATTAGCAGTGAAGAGGATTTTCAGATATCTCAAAGGAACAAAAGAGTTTGGATTATGGTATCCAAAAGGAAAGGATCTATCACTAATTGCCTACACATATGCAATGTGGGCAAGTTGTATTGATGATCGAAGAATCACCAGTGGAGCATCATTCTACTTGGGTGAGTGTTTAGTATCATGGCTAAGCAAGAAACAATCATCAGTATCTTTATCTACAGCCGAGGCAGAGTATATTGCAGCAACATCATGTTGTACACATGTACTTTGGATGAAACAAACTCTGAGAGATATACAGGTTGAGTATGATGAGCCCATTCCAATATATTGTGATAATACAAGTGACATCAGTATCTCAAAGAACCCCATAATGCACTCCAAGATGAAGAACATTCTAATCAAGTATCACTTTCTACGGGAGCAGGTTGCAGAAAAGAACATCAGAGTTGAGTATGTGGGCACAAAAGAACAAGTGGAAGACATCTTCAAAGAACCACTTCCATGGGAAACCTTTGAATATCTTTGCCAGAGACTTGGGGTTATTTTTACTCCAAAATGAATGCTCTTTGAATGCTTATCTTATATGTCGTAGATATACATGAGGAAACACCATAAGAGGATAGTTCAGTTAGGGGGAGCAGCCCTGGATGGAAAGATACCTTTGCCATTGATGACAAAGGGGGAGAGTTTTATCAGATGAAGAGGAAAAAGGCATGGTTCCAGGGGGAGCAGATTTATCAGATACATAGGACAAAGGCATGGTTCCAGGGGGAGCATGAGTGATATGATTTCAGTATTGCATCAAAGTGTTGTTATCAATGCCAAAGGGGGAGATTGTTGATTAAGGTTGGTTGTCATTGATGTCAACCCTTGAAGAAAGCCCTGTAGCACAAAGGTTTGGGTAATGGACCCAAGTTTGTTTGATGGAAAGATGACTCGTTATTATCTTGTCATGGTTGATAAGAAGTAAAGATGGATGAACTCCAAAGTGGTTCCCTTATGGTGAAAGCCCTCACAGGAAGACGCTTTGTGGAGTGAGAGAACCCATTCTTAATTTTGGAATAATGAGATGAAGGACATTGAATTTGTCAGTGAAACTATCCTAGATGGATAGTGCTTGTCATGCAATTTCCGGTGGTATGTGGAACATCACATAACTCCTCACGGTTAGAGAGTTATGACCATATGAAGTTGGAGAACCCTCATGAGTCTTATAGAAGCCCCCAAGAGTCAAAGTGATTTGAAAAAGAAATTATTTTAAATGAAGAAGCCCTAAAATAAGGAAAGTGTAAGGCTACATGAAGATATAAATAAGAGGCAAATCTCACTCATAAAACACACACTTTTACATATTGTATATCTATTTTATTGTGTAAAGCTTCTTGTAAATACTTGTGGATACATCTGAAGTGGTGAACGTCTGAGGTAGCACGAAGGGTTGACGACGAAATTCTCGGAATTACAGCGAATACAAAAAAAAACCCTATTTTTTGAGGTGTACGTAGGTTGTTTGTGTATAGGGTGTGTACACGTGGGCTGCCTTAGGTTGCGTACAATACACGGGTTGTTTGTGTATAGGGAGCATACATGTTGGTAAAGCTATGGAAACTTGAGAATATGAAGATGCAAAGGTTCTAGATTCTGAGATCAAGCTCCCAGGAAGGTCTAAAGTGCTCAGATACATCAGATCCATCCATTGATTCAAAAGGTATGTCTTATTTCTATGAATAGTTGGATTTTGATGTATGCATGAGGAATGGCAATGGAGATTTGAGGATTCTCCCTAGAGAGACTAGTGGCTTCATGGGATCTTCTGCATAAGTCAGATCTACAGAAATACAGTGCTGGTATATTCATCATTGATACTTCTTGTTGAGGCACATTTTGTATTTCTTGGCATATGGCTAAGGGTTTTTATGGTACATGGGTGAGAGCTTGTATTTGTTGATGTATTTAGAGGCTGAATATCAAAAAGGTTCTGATGACTAAGATCATGTGAGGGAAAGTATACTTGTTCATGACTTCACACACCTATATGGCACATGACTAGAGAGAGACATACTTGTCTTGAGTGAATGTTATGTATGAGAATGCATGCACAAGGTACAGTTACAGTTTGGATACAGTGACATGTTATAGATCTATGTGAAAGAATTTACAGAGGGTCAAAAATTTTCAAGTGAAAGGAAACCCTAGTTCCAGAAGGCATAGGCAGGCTGCATAACAGTTGGGGCGCATACATATGTGGGTTGCATAACAGATAGGGCGTGTACATATGTGGGTTGTAGCACTACAGGTCGCGTACCTATTATAGTTTTGTAGATACATGTTCAATTCAGGTACAGATTGATTACAGGGCAGTTGTACAGATTGGATACAGGTCAGTGGTACAGGTTGATATAGTTGTACGACATTATATCTCACAGTGACAGGTTGAAAATGGTTCCATCATTCTACTTATACTTTAGGGCGGTTGGTCGGGGCAAGGATAGGTGGTTGTAGCCACCTTCCGGTTGTAGCCGGAGAACATAGGGGGTTGTAGCCTCCTTCTGGTTGTAGCCAAAGAATTAGGGAGTTGGAGCTTCCCTGAGGTTGTAGCCTGAGAAACTAGGGGGTTGAAGCCTCCTTCCAGTTGTAGCTGGAAAACAAAGGAAGTTGGTGCTTCCAATGAATGTAATTCTTCAAGACGTATAAGAAAAAGCATTTTGTGATTTTCTCCCGATTTGGGTTTCCACGTAAAACACTGGTGTATTGTGTATGTGTGTGATTGTTCATTGCTTATTTCTCATTATTGGATAATAATACTACATTGATATAATACTTGTATTAATTTAGAGAAAAAGGATTACCATTGCACTATTATTGATTCACCCCCCCCTCTTAGTAATCCAACAGAGATGAAGTCCCCAAAAGATTGACTAGCGAAGGTGTGAAGAATGATTACGATAATCTACGTGAAGCATCCCTGACTGGTGCAAGCACCCTTTAATAAGGCGGGAACCCTCCGATGGAACTGAAACCATGATTGAACGTTTGTCCCAAAAACCGCAAGTATGTCCCACCTATAGTCACCTATGTAACTACCTAGGAGTGGCCACTAAGGTTACCACTTCACAATCAATGAGAGAGTGGACAATTATAGGTCTAAACACACGTAAGGGAAAGCTAAATAAGCCCAAAGTTCCGAAACTACTACCTCACAGAGAGGTGTGGGAATTAATGAAATCCCCGTATATGTATCAATCGAAGCAGTCTCACAAACACTGAGACAAATAGAGAGGGGTGATCACCCTACTTGCCACAATGCGATTTCGTGATTGAATCATGTGTTAGAGGAGCTTCCCAACACACTGGTTGTAAAAATGGACGGTTCTCTCTTTAGTGACTCTAAGTTTTGTTACATGGCCTTGTAAGGTTAACTCTCCAATCCTATTCCAAGCCCCTAGGTCTTATCTAATGTTGGTTTTCCAGCAAGAAAAGCATCTAATGAATTTTAAATTAAGGCATTCTTTTTTTAATAGTTGTGATTAATACATATGGAAATGGATGGAACTTTCAGTGATGTTATGACTCTTTCCAATCCAAAGCAATGCAAAAATGAAGTGAAACAATGCAACTTTTCAATTTTGATGAAGGCTAGCTAAGGAGGGGAAGAAGACCTTTCTTTGCAAGTTTTACAATTAACAACCTATCAATCAAAAAGCAACTATTCAAGACAAGCCAATGATGAAGCAATATCTTTTAACCAAACACAATGATGCACATTGTTTTTCAAATGCTCAAAAGCTTCATGCAAGGAATTTTTTTTTTTTTTTTCTAATGAGATGCAAAAAGTTTCTTAAAGTGATCAAGAAAAACAAATCTACAAACCAAAAACCAACGAAAAATAAACAAGATTTGTAGGATATTGGTAGTGATGCTCCAGAGCAACCTCTAATGTCTCTATGGGATCAAGAACACAAAACTTGGAAAAATGATATATTAGAGATCTAGAGTTTGGGAGCGGAAATTTATAGGGGATTTAGTGCACTTTGTATTTACTAGAAACATATGATATAATATGTCAAAAGAAATCTTCATAAATCCTTTATCTAATGGATTTGGTCTAGTTGCAATCTGAGTTCTCTAACAAAATATATTATCCAAATAGTCCACACGACCTTCATGAAAAATCTACAAAATAATTGCTTTTAAATCAACGATAATTTTGATTTTCGGACACCGATTTGGACAATTTTGTTTTTAAACAGGCTAATTTTTTGAGAGAAATCTAAATCTACAATTATTTCCTTCAGATTATGCACAAAACGTTATAGAATTTGAGCTGAAGGTCATGACCATTTTTTAAGGGAAAAACTCTTTAAGAGTCAATGTAGAAGACAAAGGTTGTCCCTAGTGGAACAATCAATTATATTGTGGATAAATCTAGTCTATGAATAAGCTATACCTCCCTTGGATCTACCCTTGATCCAAAACAAACAACATGTATATATAGTTATGGAGTTTCCCTAGATCTAAACAAATTGATTCCTTTCTACACTAAGAGATAGAGAATAGCATACATTTTCAATGAAGGTTGTCATTGCGTGTCCTTGGTTGGTGTAATCACCAAGATGTAGCTCCAACTCCTTCAACTTGCTACCTGCACACAAGAGGAAAAAAAACACCAATCTACATACTCTTTCTAGTGTTAGGAAATCACAAATTAAACTCATATCTAATTTGATCTCTCAAGGATAGATCAAGTCTACCACATATAATTGAATACAAGAGTATGGAAGGAGAAAACACATAGATCTATATTATAAAAATGGACAAATACATCAATCTTATGTTACCTTGAGTGAATGAAGCATTCCTCCTAGTTCCAGGTTCCCAATGTTTCTCCTTAGCTACTTGAGCTTCCCTCTCTATTTTGCTAGTGTAACCACTCTCAAACTCTAGCCGCCTATCTCCTTGATTTGGCCTCTTCTTATAGGAATTTAGAAGAAATTGGAGATAGGATTCATGATATGTGAATTACAAGTCATGCACAAGTTGCATGCTCAATTATGAGCTTTTGCCAACCTATTATGAACTTTTTCTCTATTATGAGTTTTTTTTCTCAAGTTCCATACTCAATTCTGAGCTTTTTCCAACTCATTATGAACTTTCTTTTCAATTATGATTTTTTTTTCTCAATTATGAGTTTTTTTCTCAATTACAAATAATTCTTTTTACATAATTATGAAATTGTGACAAAATAATTATTTCTGTGAAATAATTATGAGAATTTTACTCAATTATGTAATTCTAGCCTCATAACATCTAATAACATGCTTGCAAAATATATGGTGGCAAATACAAGTATAACATCAACAAGAAGTAGGCTTCTATGGCACTTAGCTTAGCAGAGGCATAATACATGGAAGCCAGTATGGCTAGTTGCAAGGCCATATGGCTTCATGAGTTACTTGCATAATTGTTTGATCCGGAGTTGGATAACATGATATTTTACTATGATAATAACAATTGTATCAAACTCTCTCAGAATCTAGTGTTTCATGACGGGTCCAAGAATATAGAGATCAATATCACTTCATACAAGATAGGGTTCAGAAGGGAGAAGTGAATCTCCAGTATATTCCCACAGATCAACATGTATCTAATACTCTGACCAAGCCCTTGGAAAAAGGGAAGTTTTAGGCATTCAAAGACAAACTTGTATTGGTACATAATTCCTTCTTCATTGAGAATTATATCTCTAATAGGAACTTCCACACATGTTCCATGTGAATGCATGAAAAGTAATTCAAGATATTTTCAAAAAGTGATTCTATTTTCGAAAAGTGAATTCTATTTTGTAATTCAGTTTAGTTAAAAAGTGAAAGTATTAGTTTTAGTAGTTGAGTCTAAAAAATATATTCCATGCATGCATAACTTAGACTAGGAGTAATTTTAGAAATAGATTAGGGTTTTTGTCTCAACTAAAACTATGAAGACAAGTCTAGATAGATAGTTCAAATACACAAGAACATTTGAGCAGCTGAACAAGTTGAGCAATAGAGAGAGAGAGAGAGAGAGAGAGAGAGAGAGATTTCTAGGTAGCAAGTAGTTTCGTACAGAGATCCACATAGTTCCATACAACCTACAAAACAATTTTGTACAATCATACGAAAGTCCACTTAGTCATATAGAAATATGTACAATTGTACGAAAGTCCAAGTTGTATGGATATGACCATATGGATTCGTACAGTCCATATGGATATGTTGTGTAGTTGTACATCAAACCGTACTCTCCCAACAAGTTGTTCTACTTAGTTTAAGGTGTTTTTTGGTATTTGTGCAGTGCTATTTTTTAAGAAACTTATGGAGGTTTCCTTGTAAGTTTTTCGAAGGAATGAAAAACTGGTTTTGAAAGAGTAATTACCTATGTTGGTCGAAATTGATTTTTTTGCTTTTGTTATTTAATTTCCTTCTATTGTGTGATGGTCTGAAATTTATTTCTGCAATAATTAAATTCAAAAAATTACTTGTTTGATTGAAATCATAAGGACTTTAGTCACCTAGGGCTTGGATTTTTCACAGTTTGGCAGACAACTTCATGAGTTGCATTTCATATTTATGTGAGGTTGTTTAAGATATTCATCCACGTGAATGCCTTCGAAATATGACAAACCAATTATGCATTGAGTTACCATTTTCTCGACATTGTTTCTTACTACCCCTTTCTTTTTTCTTTGTTTTACTTTAGTGTTTTTACTTTATTTCAATTTAGTATTTTTTAGATGTGATTTTATGCATATGACTTGGGGTAATGGAATCATAGAGAGAGGAAATTGATCATGCTTTATTTTGGCTTTTGATTTTTTTTAATTTGCTCTTCACCTCGAGGTTATAGCTCTTTTAGGGTGAAGCTCTTCTCATGGAACTATGAAGAACAAACCCTTTTTTTGTGACATATGACAACCAACCCATGAACATGACAATGGAAATCAGAAAAGATGGAAAGTGCTAAGTACGGATTGGGATATGAACATGCTACACCTCTTAAAGCCCCCCATAGTTCGACTGAACCCAAGAGTGACAACACTTACCTAAAGGATGATGATGATCCACCAAGGTGAAACAAGGAAAATAACACAAATTTAGGGCATCACGATCCATTATCTGATTGACCCAATGATCATCACTCTCATGACAAGTACATGAGACATTAACACCCAATATGAAGCAATGAAATAATGTACATCATGCATATCAAGCATCATAATCATTAAGCGTGAGTAAGTTGAGAAAATGTGGGAAGCATATCTGGCCATATGTAATTGAAGTCTGTTATAAGAATCATAAGAGTAAATATCCTCTAACTACCCCTACATGTCAATGAGTAACATATAGCTCCAAAATGAGAACATGTGCTCACCATAGAGCGCATGAGAACCTCAGAAATCTTTAGAACTCCAAGACATGCACTCTGCATCAATCAACAAGTCTTGCTAGATCTCACCATAAAACCATTAGTAAAAAAAGGTAGGGTGATACGATCACCTTGGTACATGAAAATGAAAGGAAATGCAACGAAAATCTTTATTTTCTTTTTTTTAGACAATACGAAATCAAATGCAACTAACTAAGGATGCATGAAGTCAAGCAATTATTGGGAAAAACAAGCAAGATGTATGAAAGGAAACACACAAAAGAACTATTGCTTCAAATAAGCTTATTCATCCTACTTTTCTCTACTTGACATAAGAAAAGAAATTGTTAGGTATAATCATACAACCAATGAAGCCAACCTAACACTTCATCAATGTAAACAAACCTAACCTTGTGTTTGGTTATGAACAAAAAACAAGGATATGTCAAATATAAAATGATTATAAGCTAGTACATCATATGATAGAAAATAGAATCCAACTCATGAGGATGGATAAGACCATCAATATCATGCCAAGATTGGCATGTGCATCCACAAGATTTCTCTCTCTATATATATCTTTGAATGGGGCTACAATATGACAATGGTGGTTCATCCTTGCTCCAAGCAAAGTCTTCATGATGCAACCCTTGCATCTTATAAGGATGATCCACATACTTTGAGAAATGACCTCCTTGGATTTCATGTACAATGTCACAACTAAGGGCTTGAGACGGATTCACAAGAAATCTGAAAAATACCTAATGGTTTCCCAACAAATATGTAGGTGAAAAATGAGGTTTAAATTCAAATCTTACGAAAAAAAATTCCACCCAACTTAGGACTTGTTTCCCTTCTATATGTGGATATAAATTCTTACAATAGGCCATAAATCAAATTCATCCTTTCCCCGTAGAT
The DNA here is from genome assembly GCA_010110895.2 of Picea sitchensis. NCBI lineage: Eukaryota > Viridiplantae > Streptophyta > Pinopsida > Pinales > Pinaceae > Picea > Picea sitchensis. The sequence continues at coordinate 110,453 of SNQJ01S0013271.1, read as the reverse complement.
ATTTTAGCACCAAAAACATAATCCTCAGTTGTATCTTCAATGACATATTGAGGGAGAGATGAAGAAAAATATGGTTGGAAATTTCTTCTATGGAAGCTTACCAACCTCATGCAATTTACATCCATAAAAAGGGACCTTTAACATTGATTTTTATGCACAAATTATTCAAAATTGAGAGGAGATGATGGACACAAAATTTATGCATATTCACCACTGAAATCACATCCTATTGATTGCAAAATTTATATCCAATTTATGAGACAATGTAGTTGAAAATTTTCCGAATATTTACTGTCATACACATGCCCCATAGAATAAAATAAAACAACATCAGCCTTCATCAAACACAATTGTAAATTACCCAAAGAAAATTTCGCATTTTCATTATCAACAACATGTTCTCCAATCAGAAAATTTTCCAAGCTATCCATAAGAAAACATGGCTAGAAATCAATCATGCAATTTTCTAAAAATCCATTTGCTAAAGATGGTAGTTCCAAAGGCAACAATTCTGCAATCTTGACTCTAAAATCATCATCAATGTTACAAATAGGATCCCCATCAAAATAAAAACAACTTATATCCCATTTATGCCTTTCAATATGTAGAACATTGTCAATATTTCCAATCTTATGGCCATCATGTTCTTCATCAAATGGAAAATTGACCAAATCTAAAGATTTTTCAAAGGATGAATCACAAAAATCAAAAATTTGGAAAGGACCGCAACTCACCAAAAACTTGTCTTCATGTGAAAGAGAAATGGAAGGTTGGGCTCTCACCATCTAGGTTTTCATCAAATTCATCTTCTTCAATGGACTCATGAGGTTGATCTTGTTCTTTTTCATATACTTTATGACTTTCTTCATCAACATCTTCTTCATGCTCTTGTCCCTTAATAGAGTCTTGAGGTAGCTCTTGCTCTAACATGGGAACATGAGAAGATGCCTTTTCCATATGCTTTTTATGTGCTTGATTCTCCATAGGATCATGAGGTTCTTATTTATTTCCAAGCATGGTTGCCACAAAATATTCAAGAATATCTTCATATTCCCCTTCTTCATAATAAGAATCCCAACATTTGAGGAAGAGAAGGATTAAACCTGCAAAATAATATATTTTCCCTAGGCCACTACAATACTTGATCCAACTCTGTGGATTTCCTTCCAAGGAGTATATAAATAGTCTTATTAGAATGTCCTTATGTATTACATTAATCTTTGAAGAAATTTTCGAGAATGATGCAATGTGTTGAGTAGCAAAAAGAGGACCACCATCAAATTTTAAAATATTCTTCTCCCATTTTGGAGGGAGTTTATTTTGGTATCCCAACACTTTATTAATATCAAAAGGAGGATATATTTCATGAAAATCCCATAGTATCATAATTCCTTCATTGCAACTTTATACCAAATATGAAAATAAGATGATATATCATACCAAGCATGTGTGGAGTTTCTAAGTTGAATATTCTATGCCTTCACAATGAGGCTTGCTTTTACAAGAATAACGTATTCAAAAATATGTAAGGAACAAACACTAGTACATTAGGCCCATTTTTTGACAATTTACCGATGAATGTGTGTCGCAAAAACATCTCAAGTACGATGAAGCCTTCAACTCGTTTTCGTCACATCTTTGACATCGCAAGTGCAATGAATTATGGTTTTGTTGTGCATTTGACAGAACTCTCAGATGTTGCAAGAGCGATGGACATTTTCAACGTACGATCGACAAATGTTCATCACAAGATAAAACATAATTGTGTCACAAGATCGATAAATGTCCGATGAACTTTCACTACTTTCAATTACACTTTCCATTAGTGGCAGTCAAAAGCCCAAAAACATTGTCATCGGTCATCCAATGAAATCCAATGTAGGTTCGTCACATGATCGATGCACCTGAGACGAAATCCAATTTATGTTCGTCACACAAATGACAAAAGTCCCTCGTACGATCGACCAATGTCTGACGTAGGTTCATCATGTGATGACCAATGTCCATCGTAAGATCGACCAATGTCCATCGTAGGTTCATCATAATATTGACCAACCGCCAACAAAGTTTTAGTATCCTTTGTCGCAAGATCGACATACTTCCCACGAAATTTGATCGCTTTCGATGAAATTGTAGTAATTTCGACAACATCAGTTTTTCCAACACACAATCAAGGATTAAATTTAAGAGGTGCTCCTGGTTTGAAGTCTTCTTTAGCGACTCAAAGACAATAGGCCTATGGTCAAATAAGCCACCCGAGGAAACCCAAGATTTCAGAATAAATATCCCCCCATCAAAGAATCAGGTACCAAGAAGCGATCTAGTCTCTTGGAAATGGCTTCCTCATTTTTTCTGGAAATTTTTCTATCAAGGAACTATCTTAATTGCCTCCACATCGACCAAATTATGAACCTCCAACATATGCTTAAAAAAAACCTCGAAAGGATCCTACCTCGGATGAGACCCCCAAACTTCCATTAATTAAATGGTTAGGTTCAAATCCCCACCTATCAAAATATGGTCAAAATATAGAACCCCTAACTCTTCTACATACTCCTAATAGGGCCTTGCCTGCATACAGTCCATAAATATTTATGACCTTTAGGGTGATTTATAACTCCTTTACCTTCAAAACAACTGAAATGATTGAATTCAGAGATGCAGAGGAGACTACTTGTAGAGTAGGGCTCCAAGCAGTGATTAATCCACTTGATTGACCATCATCATCTAAAGTACAAAAAGACCACCCCTTGAGCCAAGGTTCTAGGGAAATACACGCCTTGGAGCCTGCAATCATTGTTTCTTGTATCTAAATGATATCTGAATTAATGGCTCTCATGAGCCTCTTAAGGGATAATTGTTTTTGCGCACCCCCCAACCCTCCAACATTAAAGGTTATATACTTCATGATGGACCAGTGCCAAGGGTTTTCCCTACTTTAAGGGCCCTGTGAATTGTGGTTTGCTTTCCTTTTTATATATCCAAAACAACATTTTGTTGAGATTTGGAAAAGTGAGACTTCCTCCCCACATAATGAATAGGATCTACATCCATGGATAACCCCACCCTTATAGGGATCCCCTTCAACCATTTCAGATTTTGAGTGTAGCTCATAGCCTTTCTTCATAGGTGAGTTTGAAGAGGAAGGATTTTGAGATAAGAGAGGAGGACTAGGCTCTAATTTATGAACCTCCTCTTCATCTAGACTCCTATTTTCACCATTGAGTAGACCAAAATCTCTTGAATCCTAAGAGGGGACAAGGGTGATTGAGGGCCCCAACAAAGGAGAGAAAGTCTTCAAAATGTCTGATTGAGGACTCAAAACTACACCTACCTCCCCTAAAATCGGACTTACGATTGGCTTCAATATTCAAGGAAAAAGCATGATGATCCGTTTGATTAGAAGGTATATTGTGAGGAGAGGCTAAAAAATTACTAGAGGAGACTTTAAGAATCATGGATGAGGAAGGATCCCCTTCATCTCCCTCCACAACCTTCACTTGAAGTTCCTTGCTAGAGAGATTTGAGGAACCCCCCAACCTTAAGCATCATCTCCTGACTTGCATCCGGGACATTAAAAAAATTCGTGCCAAAACTGGTTATCGATCCCTTTTTTACCCAGAGTTTCCTCTTGAAGCAAATTTGATGAGAAATATTACTGCAAGAACCTTCTAAGTGTCCTACCACATTCCATCCAAAACACCAAAAGGGTGGGTCCCAGTAATTAATATTTTGTGACCAAGAGCTACTTCCATTATTAATTTCTATTTCCTCTCGTAATCCTTTATGGAGATATAGTTATACATGCACCCATGCCCATATTCTATTCTCCTTAGTGTCCCAGTTTGGCTCAAGCCCTGTAAATCATCGAATCTTATTACATAGGGCCTCCAAAGATTCCCTTCTCCAAAAAATCAAAGGTAAGCCCGACAAGATGGCCCAAACTTTTTGAACTGATATTGGGTGCCTGATGGGATCAAAATCTACGGTCCACTTCTGGAGCACCAATCCTGATGGCCCCCAATTCCACTCCTTTCCCAAAATCAGGTCCACATCGACGAGTGAGTGGAATAGAAAACATAACCACCCTCTAGCCAAAATGTAGAAAGATAGAGAGTATCCCATGCATTCAACCCAATTGTCCTTTTAGGGTTTTCACTTGCACCATCTTTTTGCAGAAATGCCCCACCACTTCTTTTTCCATGGCCTCATGGACATCTGATATACTTAAATATCGTCCTACCACCATTTTTACTATGTCTCTTTTAATATTTATTCCCTCATTTTTTGTTGGAAACATATCACAAGTTTGAACCCCTGTGTCTTTGGTCTACACCACACTAGACTGAGAAGGAATCCCTTGTTCCCTTATGCTTGAAGGAGGAATGGTTGCCTGTAGTGATAGAGATACTGCACCTCTTGCTTTGTTAGGAAAATAGACTATGTTCCCACCTCCTTCTCCACCACCTTTTTCCTTTGCATGAGAAAATTAACGTTCTCTTCTAGTTCAATACACAGAGTGACATTTGTCCCGCCTTCCGATCCTATATCGAGGGGAAAATACCAGGGGGTAAAGAAGAACTGTAGATGGAATATTTGGACATAATCCAAACTTTCAACTTTGTAATCCATGAGATCTACCTCCATAACTATGAACATCTCAACAATCTAACTAACTTGTCGACATATGAGCCTTTGGGCCCGCCCTCCACTAAGAAGTGTTAGCGTATTGACAAGTGTACCCAATGTCAGGAAGTCGAAGCTATTGGATACCCTAAAGAAACCCTAGCTACAAACCTCTTCTCATTTTTTAAATATGGATTTATCATCCAATATTTTAAAAAAATTATTAAAGGTATTATCTATGAAAAAATTAATTATTTTATTGAGTGTGACTCNGTCGAAGCTATTGGATACCCTAAAGAAACCCTAGCTACAAACCTCTTCTCATTTTTTAAATATGGATTTATCATCCAATATTTTAAAAAAATTATTAAAGGTATTATCTATGAAAAAATTAATTATTTTATTGAGTGTGACTCTTTCTTAAATAAAAAAGAGTGCTTACAAATCCTTAATGTGGAAATCTTAGTTATTAAATAGGGTTTATAGTTGGAGATGTTGAAAATGATATTTTTTTCTTAAATGTAAGACTCTATGTTTGTTAAGCCTCCAGATTATCACCATGACTTGGGGAGGTGTTGGACACATTAAAACTTCCATCCCTGTATCCTCCAAATTGGTTGTTGGGAAATAGTTGAAACCAAACTAATTACCATTCGAATTGTGTGCCCCTAATACATTAATTTTGGATTCCTCTTAGTTGCAATAATAACACGGATCAACCAACTGAAGAAGCCTAAAAAAGTGTTCAAATATTAAGTATTAGGCCTCACCAGTGTCAAAAAATTCAAGAACTCTTTAAAAAATTTCTAAACGAGGGTGCCTCACAATAACACCTATCTGTTGGATCATGTTGTCATTGATGCCAATGGTTTGATTGATTGATGTCATTGATTGATTTCAAAGGATTGATTGATTGATTATTGATGTAATATAATATGTATTGTCCTTAATGAGAATGCATAGATGAAGATGGATCAATGAGTTGTCATTGATACATGATGAAGATGGATCGATGTGGTTTCATTGGTATATGATGCATTGTTGGAAAAATGTATAGATG
>SNQJ01S0013271.1:66202-87642 GCA_010110895.2 Picea sitchensis | reverse complement strand
CTATCATGGACAATTCATGATGCTCCCGGGTTAACACATTTTTGTGGTATATTGTTACTTTATTTTGTGATTTAATATTATATATATTTATTGAAAAAATCATGCATTATTTTAAATTGTAACTCTAATTTGATGCTACATTTGTTCATATATATTGTAGGTCTTCAAACAAAGGGTAAATTTGCATGCCCAATTTGTGGTCTGAGGATAAAATATCGTCGTTCAAGGAGTTTAGCAAAGGAAGTGTTTGATGAGTATAGGCACTTTCTGCCTAAGAACCATAGTTATCGAACTACAGAGAAAGCAAAGTTCTATGGTAAAGAAGAAAACTGAAAAAAACCATGAAGAATGACACCTCACCTATGGAAATTGGAATATATTAGAAATCGTCAATGTACGCAAATTATTTATGTATGACCTATTATATAAATCTTTGGTTAATTTCATTTTGTCCCATTAATTAGTGTTAATTTCGATTTGTTGATGTTTCATGAATGTCGTTAAGGCACGAATGGGCTTCCACGAGGAATGAAAAGCTACTCGATGCAATTTAGTAGATTTCCATACTACGAGCACCTACAAATAGTTCATTTGTTTGATACAATGCATATCGGGAAGAACATAACAGAATTGTTATGGCAAATATTAGATGGAAGGACTGACAAAGAGAGAATTTGAAAGATTTTTTGTGACATCCAGGAAGCTAATCACGCCTTGCAAAGTGTTATTATTAATTCTAATGGCGATGGTCGTCAGGGAAATACTAGTCTTCCTTGGTTATTGATGGAGCAACAGAGCAATATTGTAAAAGAGGTCATTCGAAAAATTAGGTTTCCAACGGGGTTTTCGTTGAACGTACAAAATATCTTAACTAAAAAAGGTGATTTTGGTGGGGTTAAAGCACATGACTGGCATACATTCATTAAGGTAATTATAATATATTTCCTTATTGGTACACATTTTTTGGAAACAAATAATAATTATTTGTTTTTTGTTACAGTATGTTCTACCTTTATCTCTCCCAGACGACTTTGACAACAACATAAAACAAATTATTTATGTACTTGGAAAATACATGAGGTAAGTATTGTTTTATAAGGAAAATGTACTTCTTATGTGATTTGTAGCGGAAGTTATTGACATATTATCTTTTATCTGCAAATTTATGTATGCCTTGATATTACTTTATTGCATCAACATTTGTAGGTGGCTATCATCAAAAGAAATCCATAAAGAAGATATAAGGTATTGGAAGAGAGAAATTCCCCGACTAATGTGTCAAATGAAATAATATCTACCTCCGACATTTTTCAATGCACAAGAACACTACCTCATACACCTAGTTGAGGAGATTGAATTATGTGGACCAATACACACAAGGTCTATGTGGATGGTGGAGAGGCAATTGAAGTCACTGAAGGATTTTGTTAGACAAAGAGCACATCCGGAGGGTTCTATGGTTGAGGGATATATGGTATATCAATGCATGTTGTATATTAGTCAATATCTACCTAAATTAGCAGAAAATATGAATGTGCCTCGCATTTGGCATCTCGACTCCATCAACAAATTTGAAGAGGAGGTCCTATTGGGGAAAGTAAAATGAGGAATGTGAAAGGTAATTATTAGATGTTGACGTAGATTTAATATATTACACATTTATTAAATTATTAATTTATTAACAATAACTAATTAATGATATTAAATTCTTATGCTATCATATAGTTGCTTGAGAGTGGGATGCTTTACATTTATACATTGCAAACAACCTTGATTGGATGGAGCATTGGATAGATTATACTGAAGAATACTTTGGTAGGTTATCATGGGAAGGGGTGAGTAAGATGATTAAAACAACGCATTGTCATCGAGATCAATTTCCCGATCTTACATCAAGGGAAGTTGATTTACCCATTGGTTTAAAAGATAAACAGGCAAGTTAAATTTGTTACCCACATTTTCCTAGTTTTTTCCCAATTTTTCAATGTATTTGGTTTGTTTAATTATTGAAATATATATTTAGTAAGTCCTATATGAGGATTATTAATTGGCAATTTATTTTTTACTTGTTGTCCATGTTGCAGTTGAAACATCACAAGGCTATGTGGTGTAATGGTCATAAATTTTGTATCAAAATGTTGGATGATAAGATGAAAACCTCGGATTGTGGGATAACTGCAATGTTTAAGGTCACCAAAATTTCCTCTAGAAGTGATAGAAATATAGAAGAAATTGAGAATAGGTATTGTTGGAACACCTTTTATGTTCTTTAATACTTTATCTTTTTACAGGTGGGAGCCGCCTTCTTCTAAATAGGTGAGATTTTATACTCAAGCCCAAAAGCTAGTTTTCAGGATTTCGCTTATTTTGTGACGCTACCCACTGAAAACTCAGTGTCCCGACATGCGAAATGGAGAGAACAATTTTAGTTCTAATTGCCTTTGCTGAACCACTAAGCGGGGTTAACACTTTTATTTTTGCGTATTCTCACTTTTGGAAGTTACATGTTGAATGTTTTCCAAACCTCTGACATGCGAAGTCGCGAAGTTTTTTTTTTTTTTTTTTTTACCCAGGTTAGTGTCAAGGGTAAATCACTTTAAACCTTAGTTAAGCATCATCGTGATTTCGTGACTCGGCGATCGTTCTCCCAAAAGGCAGTACCTTCGTAGCTCTGAGTCGCGAAGTCGCGATATTCGTTAATTAAGTGTGGATTAATTAAGATCTTAAATCAGATCACGAGTAATCAACTAAGTCACATCATTGCGATTTCGGGTTTTGGGGGCTCAAAGGCCAGGAGTGAAATCATCTGATACGGTGAATGCAGAAAAAAGGGATTAAGGACTAAAACGCACTTAATTAAAGGAAATAAACTGGATTAATCAACGCGTTAAAAAACCTTTAACACACACTGTCTACGGAGTAAGTTTTAAATGTTTTTGTGTTTTTCCGTGTCACGAATCGTCAAGCATTTATAGCATTTATTTCAATTTTGATGAGGTGACGGATAGTAAGATCTTGTTTTATTGCTAATATCTTTTGAACGACTTGACTGTTCTATCAGCAAGGACAGACACATGTTTAAATGATCAAAGCAAAGGGTTTCCTTTCATTATTTCTGATTTTATCTCTATTTGTGCGCAGAGCCATTTCACCAGGATAGCTTCTGTCTGTATTTTCAATCTTTACGACAGGGGATCTAATTGCAGGATTATTTACCATGGCCCCGCGAAAAACACCCAAGGCAGCTGCTGAGAGTTCATGTCAAGGTTCATGTGTTGTTTCTGATACCTCACCCTGAAGTATTAACACTGTCAAGACACGGACGTTCGTTTCCAACATTATGCAATCCAAATCGATAAGTTGTCCGGATGATTCCAGTGGTAATGAGAAGGATGACCTGACCACCAAATACAAAATCGTCTCTCAAGTAGAGATGCACAAAATATCAGCAAAGCCATTGCTTTTTCCCTACTATGATATGATCATATGGGCACTAGACCATGTGGACATCCTGACTAGGACGATTATCAGTGAACAAAGGGTGACAGTTGGGACTTTCAGGCTAGAGAATTTACAGGCAATGTATAAATTATTACCTACACTAGACCTCACTCATAATGTCGATTTTCTAGAGGGTTTCAAAAAGAAGGAATGCGAGCAATATGGAAAAAATGTATCCGATCTGATCAAAGTGTGGGTTTCACACCCCACAAAATTCAGGGCGGATACTAATGGAATTTATTCAATCTCATCCTTAGAGCCACAGTTCAAGTATATTACAATGATGGCTTGTAGGTTGTATGGGAAGGAGGATACTACTCACTTTTTCCTCCAATGGGTATCTCTTATTCATACAGTCGTTGAATATTTCTCTTTCGACTGGGCCAAATTGTTGTCTGATAGTCTAACCAGCCGAATTACTGAATACCGAGCGTAGAAGGCGAGTAGGAAAGTGGCTTCATTTTTTATGTCTACTTATATCATGGACGCCATATGCTTCACGACGTTGTTCCCTCTGATGAGCTGGAGCTGGACTCCATCTAACACAGAGCCTATCCACGTCTACCACTCAAAGCTCGAGGAAGACAAAGCCAAAGAATTCATTTACAAGATCTTCAACTGGGTATCGGTACCAATGCATGTCTCCATGTTCGGTTGTCTGCCTCCCAGGATTTCATATGACATCATGGACAACCTGAGTAGCATGGTTTATTGGTATATAGAAGCGGAATTCTCATACATCGGGATTTTTGGCACCTTCGTCCCCCCATATGCTCTATCGTTGTTCTTGCCACATAAGCTAGTGTGTCGTGAGATCGGCAGACAAACTGTGCTCGGTGGGATAAGCAAAGAGCTCAAAGGGGTATCAAAAAAGGTATGGTCGCCTTTCCCCATTCACATTGGTACATATTCGTTGTTGGATTTTGGTCATGCCAGAGTCGAGGCTATGGCCTTAGAGGAAATGAAGTTGGTGGACATTGAGTTTAAAAGGCACGACCCAAAAAAGGTCGTGAGCAATCACCTAGCAAGTTGTGGCCTGAAAAAATACAAACACAAGGATTCATCTCATGACAAAATATTTCGAGGCGCGAGGTCCTACTCTGAAGTCCTAAGTCGGATTCAAGCCCTGTCGCCCAGAGATATGGCCAATTTCTTTAAATTCTAGGAGCACCGGAAGAGTTGCCTTCCCAAAATTTTACGAAATGAAGCACCAAAACTTCCCAATACACAACAAACTAAGGTTAAAGGCTCAAAGGGTTCAAGTGATGACAAAGGGAAAAAACAAGAAGAAACAAGGGGAGCCGGAACCTCGAAACAAGGAGCCGAAATCCCCGATCAAGGGGAAGGTGAACGAGAAGCAGTTACGTCGGGCGAGCAGGCCAAAAGTCAGGCAGAGGCACCCTCACAAGAGGTATATGACTCACTGTCACTCGCATCAAGCAAGCCAGTCGTGGACAGTGTCCCGAAGCAGTCATCCAAAGAAATCGACAGACCCATTGCTTCTATCACACCCCTACAGTTCACAAAGGTGAACCCCTATGCAGGATGGATTTTCAATGAAGAACTAACACCCATTTATGTAGAAGAGTTGCCCCCTAATGATTTTTTCTTCAATAAGAAGAGAAAAGTTGTGGTAAAGCAAGAATCATATCAAAGAGCGGGCGTAGTGGCTAAGAAGTTTAAAATCCTGACAGAAGGAAAGCCTGTGGAAGAAGAAGAATTCACCGACGAGATAACAGGAACACTGAGGGCTTATGCTACAGCCAACCAGTATTCAGTTGGAACTTTAAAGGCACGGTTGAAGTGAAAGAACCTCTTGATCGGTAAGTTGGAATCTAGGGTAGCTTCTGCAGAGGAAAATACCAAAGATGAGGAGAGTAGAGGACTCAAAAAGGCCAGAGCGGTCAATCTATAGGAGATCGAGAAACTCAGATCTGACTTTGAGCAGATGCGTCAGTCAGCAAAAACAAATAATACAGTTACAGTCGAAGTTGGATGTTTCTGAAAACCAGGTCTTAGACATAAAGCTATTTCAAACCCAAGCCACCAAAATCTGACATAAGATATTAGTATATCAACAGGATTTGCTTACTAAAGTGGAAACCATTCAAAGTCACTTTCAGACAATAGAACAAGTGCTAAAGGATATCTCGTTGAGAGAAAGGGAAGCTAGGGCGGCTCGGGTTGCTTTCCAGGAGGATGTAATAGAGACAACGAAGGAAGAGGTGGTCAGTAGCTCCAAACTATACATCCCAAAGCAAACCAGAGGAAATATCTTATTGAAAGCATGGGAGCATAATATATCAAAGAGCAGGGAAAGAGCTAAGGATATGAGGAATTCTTGTGAAGAAGCATTCGCCTTGATAAACAAAAATTTGTTATACCTTGATAAGGAAGGCAGTGCTGGGACGATGGGAAAAATTAATATAGCTCAACACCTGCTAAATATTAAGGAAAATATGGACAAGGAACAAGCTGAAATATCTCAGATAAGTCAGGTCGACATTGTCCAGGTGGACAAATGGCTAGTAAAGTCAAGTTTGCAGTTATGGTCTATCGTCACATAAGACCGACGGGTGGGAGAAATATTTCCACAGTTGGCAAAAAATTGTTAGACCTTTGAGGCCAACAACCGAGCAGACCCTCCAAATTGATTGCCCAACTGGTTGAAAGATGTGTCAATTGCATTGAGCAGGCAAAGGGGTAGGTTTCTGGTGCTAAATAATGACACATGTCATTCCATTCTATTTTTAGAGCTAGAGGAACAAGAAAGGAGGGCACTCGCCCCACATGAAGGAAGACAGAAAGCAAGGAAATGAAACGCTTCAAATTTTTACTTTGTAACCGAAAAAACTTCTAGAACAAAGAGAATCTTAAATGTTGAGGAGTTTGTTTAAATATACATTTTGTAAAGAAGCCAAGGTATTTTTTTTTTAGAGGGAGCCGATTGTAATAGATGTATTTCTCTAGTTGCCAAAATTAAAATAAAGCAATTCGAAGACGCCAGATTCCGTGAAGACTGAGTTAAGTGTTATTCTCTGTTATTTCATGTCTATTTTCATTTCTCATATATATCTTTGATGAAAACTTAACTGCAAATTAGTACAACCTCTACTGTGGTGATCAACTGCTTAGTCATCTAATCATTTACAGTTTTTCCTTTGTATTGGCTATCAGCAGGTACAAGACCTATGAATTACTTAGATCTCTATATTTTATGCTTCATCAAAGTTTTTTCTTGTCTATTTTCTTCTTCTGTTACATGGTGAGATTCTCCTTTGATTTGAGCCTCGCATTGTTGACAGCTTAATGTTTTCTTACGTTTCATGTATGAATTTTCAAAGTTAACTCAGTTACGGGAAAAGGCCTTTGGATTTGTTATACTTTTAATGTGGATCTGAGAAATTTTTCTTATATGATCTAAAATTGAAACAACATTTTAAACATCAAACCCCTTTAAAACTTTGTTCCTCCATGACTATGCCCGTTGTAAGACAACCCAACATTGAACCCGACCTATCAGATCAAACCAGCCTTACTTTAAACCTCTTTGATACCATACTTAAGACTGCCACCACTCGGGTAGAACTCAAACATTCATGGGTAACCATCGGACGGGATATAAGCGTCCAGGAACATTTGGAAGCTAGACAAAGACAACTCAGAAATTAGCCATAGCTTCTTTCCCTGAAGTTTGTTCTTTCCCTTTTCATCACTCACACACTTTGGGATGCCTAAATCTATACTTTATAGCCTTAAGTACATACTCTTGAACAACATCTTCCTGGTGCCGTTACCAAGGATCGAAGTTACGAAACCTTTTTTCCCTGGGAGAACGACATTTTGCAAGTTTCTACTCTTTTATCGTGAACAAACAGTGAACACCTTCTAAAGGCTAACTTTTATTATTCACTTGGCGACTCCATGATTAAGTACGCTGGAAACCGGTCGAAGGAACACCAAACAAAACACAGATGGTAAACATTCCATGCCCGTTTTCGACCCTGAAAAAATACTAAAAACATGAGGTCCCCTTAAGCCGACTACTACAATCTACCAGCTTAGGCACACGCAAACTAAAGCTAAGAACCCTCTTGAAGCTCAGACTTCACAAGAAGTTCTCTCTAAAACCCTTTCCGGAGAAACGTCGGCCAAATAAGTTTAGGTCGAAACCCAAAACCCATGTCTAGCTATCCCCGAAGTTAAATTCGAAACCCATCTGAAAGCCTCTGACGTAAATAAGGGTGAAATTCCCGCAGTAAAGTTAGTGGCGATTGATGCTCCATCGTCTTCCCAGTTAGATTTCCCGACCTCGCAAAGTCTCGAAGAGTATACCATATACTCAGATTCCATGCCCATGGGTTCTCCTGACTACATCTCTTGCAAATAGGAGGAACCAAGCCCTCGTATCCCTTTCCCCCCTTTTTCATTTTTCTCCACTCTGTAGGAAGCTGAAGATTCACTTTACATCTTCCATAACCCTCTGTACAATGTATCGGTTTCCTCTCCTAGACTACCTATGGCTGTTGTAGGAGGAGCGGGAGGCCAGGTGCCACCTCCACCCCCTAGGGTTTTTTCCAAAGTAGCGGTTAGATACGCTCCTCTGGTCCTCCCAGTACCTCTTCATGACCTGCCTAAAAACTACATGAAAAACTTACCTAAGTTCACCAGTGAAGGGGATTTAACCGCGACTGAACATATAATTTTTTTTGATTAGTTCGCTGACATCCTACGGCTCGAACACGAGCACATGTACTCACGTTTTTTTGTCCAGAACTTCGAGGGGTAGGTGAGAACCTGGTTTTGAAGTTTACCCGTGGGTTCTATATTGTCCTATGATGCTCTAGAAAACTCTTTTCTCAGACAATGGGGTGAAAGAAAAAATCATTTATATTATCTGACTAAGTTTGGATCTTTGAAGAAAAAAAATTCAGAAACCGTCATGGAATTCATTCAAAAGTTTAACAAGTTATATAATAAGATCCTGGTCGAAGTTAAACCATCTCAACCTGCAGCCAAGGTAACCTTTGCAGGAGCTTTCGAACCCGATTTTGCGTTATTATTAAGAGCAAGGAGAGGGGCCAACCTAATCCGAATGCAGGATGACGCTATAGAAATTGAATCAAACATGTTGGCTTCCGGTAAGTTGAAAACAAAAATAGAGATGGGAAACAGAGAGATCAGACGTTTTAGAGAACAAGCGGGACCCTCAGGACCTGGAAGGTCCTCGGATGATAAAATAGATGACATGGCTAGGATAATTAAAGAGTTATCAAATAAAATCTCTAGGATGGAGTTGGATCAATCCAAAGACGACCCTTTCATTGAGAGATAATTCAGGAGAAACCCCAATCCTCAAATTCAACAACGAAAAATTAAAACTGAGGACCAAAAAATTCAAACCCCTTTAAAAAATGAAAATTGTATTGGAGGAAATGATGCGCAAGAGTTTGAGGATTTAGAAGAAGACGTAAACAATTTAGGGGACGATTGTATGCAGCCTCATTTAACTAAGGAAGATTTTAAGAAGTCCCTCAACAAAGAACAATCGTCGAGTAAAGATGATGAAATAAACGACATCAACGATTCTACCTATCAAGCGATGTCTTATTCTCTGATGACTGAGCTCCCACATAAGTACAATCTGAGACCCAAAAATAATTCTGTATCAACTCCTCAAACCAAGAAAATTCTCCCTAGAGGTGAAACGTATGAGCCCACCCCAAAAGAGGCTGATATACCTAATAATAAAGTGAAAGGGGTGGACTCGCGAGGTCCCAAGGTCAAGGAGACTGAAATCCAAGCGAGAAGAGCTAAGGCAGCTAAAACTCAGACACCAGAAGCCAGAATCACCGAAAATAAAGCAGTGCAAACAAATAAGTTAGAGAAGAAGGACCCCACAATTTCAACCAGAGAAGCGAATAAAGTTGTGGGAGGTTTCAACCTAGAAAATGAGATAAATAATATCAAGATACCAATACCTCTAGTCAAATTGGCCAGGAACCCTGTGTATCAAAATAAGATAACCAAAATGATGAATTTTTCAGTTTTGGAAAGTCATTCTAACGTGATAAATTTGGAGGATGATAAGCCTAATATTTCTTTTGGTCCACATTTAGAGGGTCCCAGAGATACCGTCGCCCCTTTCTACATTACCCTGAACGTGCATGATCGATTGTTGCATAATTGCATTCTAGACTCTGGAGCCTCACATAATGTGATGCCCAAGTCCATTATGGACAGATTAGGCCTTGAGATCACTAGGCCCCAGGGATGATTTTAAGGATGGAAATTTATTTTGAAAAGTAGAAACCTTGGTGAATCTTACTAATCCTTAATATGTCAACTATAAATTTTTGGCGATATTTTTGTAAAAATATTCAAATTTCTAAGTATTTTATATAGTTTTTATAAATTTTTGGTGATTTTTAAGGTAAAATAATTTTATCCTATAGAATTTGGGTGAATCATTTTTAACATAGTGAATCTCATTTTTGGAAAAACCATGAAAAAATAGCCCATGAGCGAAATTTAGCCCCTAAAATCATCCCTGCTAGGCCCTACGGAGATCTATACTCTTTCGATTCAAGGAGAGTTAAGTGCATGGGCATGATAAAAGACTTAGTAGTCACTCTTGCACAGGTTCCGGTGAAAAGTGTCCTGATGGATGTAGTTATCGTTGATATACCTCCAAAGTATGGTTTTCTCTTATCTAGGTCTTGGGGAGCCAAACTTGGGGGGTCTCTTCAGCTAGACATGACCTACGCCACGATTCCTATTTTTGGCGGGCAATTCACTCGGTTATATAGAGAAACACGGTTGGCGTACACAGTAAACGATCCATAGAATCCTAAAAATTATCATGTTTATGTCGTTGATTGGGATCTGGGAAATTGTATTTTATCTTTTGATGATGGTCTAAATAACTGTACAGAAGAAAATTACGTAGATGAAAATAAATCAGGAAAGGTAGATGAAAATGTGCATAGCACCGGAATTTGGAAAATGTTTTTTGACGGTGCTTTGTCATATGAAGGACCAGGTGCAGGGGTACTTTTTGTATCCCCTGAAAATGAGTTTGTTATTCCCTTTTCTTATAGGCTTCAGTGGGACATAGACTACACAAATAATGTATGTGAATATGAGGCTTTAGTCTTGGGACTAGAAGCTGCCAAGAAAATGAACATAAAGAACTTGGAAGTCTATGGAGATGAAGAGTTGATAGTGAGATAGATGAATCGGCAATACCAGGCCAAGCACCCGAGATTAAGGTCTTACAGAAATTGCGCCTGGGATTTAATAGAAAATTTCTTCTTGTTGGTTAATGTTCATTACATTCCATGCACTGAAAACCTGCAAGATGATTCATTAGCCAAAGTCGCCTCAACTTTTGTGCCCCCTACAACTTTCAAACTAAAATACCACATAGAGGTGAGGCACAGACCTTCCATACCAAACAACATTCAACACCGGCAAGTGTTTGAAGATGACGAACAATCAGAAAGTTCCTTGAAATGTTCGATGATTTCTCCAAAACTCACATTGACCAAGAAAATCAAAATGACCATACTTGGATTATGCAAGAGGGAGAGGATCCTCAGGGGTTCCAAGAAAATATCGCAAATCATCGCATGTTAGTATTAAAGAACAACCAGATTCCAAAGGGACTAATCCCTCTGGAGAGACTATTCGACCAAAATGATATGCCCTTAAAATCTACTTTGTAACCTCAACCAGAGGAGGTTGAGGATTGTGACATAGGGACCAAAGAGGAGCCTAGAATAGTAAAAATATCGAAATACCTTCCTCCTTAAACAAAAAATAAGTATGTTGATCTACTCGAACAGTATAAAGACATTTTCACCTAGTCTTACGATGAGCTGAGAACTTATGATACCTCTGTGATCGAACACAAGATACCTTTAAAACCTGGTGTCAAACCTTTTAGACAAAAACTCAGACAAATCAATCCCATTTTATTGCCCGGGGTCAAAAGGGAAGTCAAAAAGATTCAGGACGCAAAAATAATCGTACCTCTGAGATACTCTGACTAGGTAGCTAACCTGGTCCCAGTTAGGAAAAAGAGTGGGGAGATTAGACTATGTGTAGATTTTAGGAATCTGAACAAGTCTTCTCTAAAGGAAAATTACCCTCTACCCAAAATGGATCACGTTTTGGAAAAAGTAGTTGGGGCGAATAGGATGTCGATGATTGACGATTTTTCCAGTTACAATCAGATTGCCGTCAACGAACACGATAAAGAGAAAACAACCTTCACCACCCCTTGGGGAACATTTATGTATGACAAAATGCCTTTCGATCTAATGAATGTAGGTGCTACTTTCCAGCATGCTATGGATATCGCTTTCGTCGGCGAGAGGGATAAATTCGTAGTCATTTATCTTGATGATTTTACCGTTTTTTCTAAATTTGATGAAGATCATCTGATGCATCTCAAACAAACATTCGAAAAATGCTGAAAATTTGGTTTGTCTTTAAATCCCAAGAAGTCTCACTTTGCCATGCAGGAAGGTAAACTCTTGGGCCATATCGTGTCTCGAGACGGAATTAAAATCGATCCTAAGAGGGTTGAAGCTATAGACACCATAAATATTCCTAGGAATGTAAAAGAAATTCAATCATTTTTAGGGAAAATAAATTTTTTGAGAAGATTTATTCCAAACTTTGTTGAAATCGTGAAATTGATCACAGATATGCTAAACAAGAACAATGAAGTGAAAGGGGCAACAGAAGCTAAAGCATCATTCGCAGGTATCAAGAAAGTTATAAGCGAAGCACCCGTACTGGCAAGCCCATATTATCTAAAGGATTTTCTGATTTTCTCGTTCACATCTGAACATACGGTCGTGGTAGTACTCCTCCAAAAGAATGAAGAAGGTTTCGAGCAACCAATTGCCTTTTTTAGTAAAATTCTTAGGGACACTGAATTAAGATATGATATAATGGAAAAGCAAGCATATGCTATGGTGAAGGGGCTAAAGGCGTTCAGAACCTATGTGTTACACTCCAAGGTAATTACATATGTACCTACCAGTTCTATAAAAGACATATTGGTTCAGCCTGACAGTGATGGGAAGAGGGGTCGGTGGCTTGCTAAAATTCAAGAATTTGACCTGGAGGTGAAACCAACGAAATTAGTAAAAGGACAGGGTTTGGCCAAGTTCTTAGCCTAATCTAACTTCAGAGCACTCGGAATAAATTACCTACAGGGATATGAAGGATGTGTGGATATACACGAGCTCGACGATCAAATAAGTATGACCAGGATCGAAAAGAAGTTTACCTCAATGGAATGGTATAAAGACATAGTATCTTACCTACTGACCCTGAAATGCCCAAGTGATTTATCCCCATCTAAAGCCAGGACGCTGAAGCTACATGCGGTGAAATATTGTATATCTGAAATTCAATTGTATTGGAAAGACCCATTAGGCTTCCTACTGGTTTGTTTAGTAGAATCAGAGACAGAGAGGGTCATTAATGAATTTCATGAAGGAGTGTGTGGAGGGCATCATGCCTGGAGGGAAACAACTTATAAAATCTTGAGGGTGGGATATTATTGGCCTAAACTATTCTCGGACGTCAATGCCAAAGTCAGAGCCTGTAACCCTTGCCAATTGTTTGCAAGCAAGCAGAAACTCCCATCGCTACCTTTGGTTTCGATTAAAACGAAAGCCCCTTTTCAACAATGGGGGGGCGAAATTAACCCGCATTCCAGCGCTCAACATAAATGGATCCTGACCGCTACAAATTACTTCACCAAATGGGTGGAGGCTATTCCAACTAGAAAGGCGACTAATTCAGTGGTAATAGACTTCCTGGAAGAGAACATATTGTCTAGATTCGGTTGTCCCCAAAAAATAGTCACAGATAACGCCTAGGCATTCAAATCTATGGCAATGGTCATCTTTTGCCAAAAATACAATATCATACTGGGTCACTCCACGACATATTACCCCCAAGGAAATGGGATAGCCGAGTCCTCAAACAAAAGTTTAATTACCATAATTAAGAAAGTGTTGAGCGAAAAAAAAGATCGCGGCATGTGGATTTGAAGTACGCCTTATGGGCGAATCGGATAGGCACAAAAAAATCTATTAGTACTTCTCCTTTCCAAATGGTATACGAGACTGATGTGGCATTAACTATAAATTTGGCGCTTCCTGTGATGAAACTTTGGCAAGATGAGCAATAAGAATCAAACCATGTCACAAGGAGAATAACTCAGTTGATTGAAGTCCAACATCACAAGGAGAATAACTTAGTTGATTGAAGTCCAACAGCACAGGGCTAAAGTGGACGAAAGGCTGCAAAAATACCAGGACAACATGAAAGCGTTGTTCGATCATAAGGCCAAAAACAGATATTTCCTCCCTGGATATTCGGTTTTGAAATGGGATGCTAGGAGGGAAGACTCGGCAAAACATGGTAAATTTGATCATATCTGGTATGGATCATTCAAAGTCTCAGCTTCTAAAGGAAAGAATTCGTTTCTGTTAGAGAATTTGGATGGTAAAATCCTCAATGCCCCTATCAACGGACATTATTTGAAGCACTATATGCAATAAATAATTACCAAATCTCCATTGTATATACCGGTTTGTGTTTTATGTTTTTTATAGCTTTTCGGTAAGTTTTACTTTCATCGCAAATAAAACAGGTTAGTGATTTTCTAGAAGTATGGATATGAAATTTTAAACACTTTGAAGTCCATAAATCTTGAAGACCTAATACTCTTCATGTTGTTTCTTACAGGATCCCGACTTACAGCCCAAACAACAAAAGGACAAAACAGACGGTCATGTATTGGGAAATCGATTCACTCGAAACAGGTGATAAAAAAAAATAAAAAAATTAAGAAGAGAAATAAATGGTAAGGTAAAGGTATGAATTTCCAAAGTATCTGGGTCTCAAACGAATATCACTTAAATGAAACAATGGTCTCACGAGTATGATGTATTCACCTAACATGTCATTAAAAGAACAACTTTTTACTGTGGATTCTAAAAAAGCTCACCTGGATAAGATAAAAAATAATTAAAATAAACAGAGAAAGTAAAGTGTATCCAAAGAAAAAGTTCCAAGAGTCAGGATTGCATTTTAACGTCTTGGTTTTTGAAATCCAAAGCCCTCTCTGTCATCATTTTTTCTGTCCTCGGTCTTCTCTCCTTAAACACCGACACCTTCCCACGCCTTCCACAGAGGAAGACGAAGTTACGCTTTAGCTCTGGAAGCTGACAAACGAGTCTTAAGAAAGAAGCAGCCTTCACGACTCCTTTGTCTCCCACTGAACAAAGTTATGCCTAGGTTGATCTTAACCCTCTCAGGCCTTTCAACAGGTTTCAAAAGTTTAAGTCTTGCTCAAAGGAAGACCCCTGGAAATAATTTCTCCCATAAATTCCTGCAAACTAAGGTTTTTTGAAAGTCGAGAGAAAGTTGGGCCAGAATAGTCAAAGCAAGTGGACAGGCCTTTGTTGCAAATTTTACATAGATATCACCCTTGGTATAATTTATACAAATTGATTACCCCCACTTCATATTCCAAAAATAAAATATAAGACAGATGGTGAAAGGAAATTTATAATTGATTTCCCCCATCTAGTCCAAAGAGATGATGAAAGGAAATTCATAAAATGATTGCCCTCATCTCAGCATTTAAATGCATAATTACTTTTGAAGTGGTGAAAGGAAATTCAATAAACGGAACCAGATAACTTCACCGGGGTACTGAACAGGTTCGCTGGCAGTGAAGCAATGTCTAAGATATCTGTAAGGCTGTCATACATAAATCATACTATACTCTAGTAATTGGATTTCTCGAAACTGGATCTACATCTCAAGTTCATTGCAGGTCTCCTTGAGTAAAGGCATGGATTTTACTTCATTTTGATACAAGCCAAAACCTACAGGACCTGTTGAATTTCCTAAGATTGTTTGGACCGTCATAAGCAGACCCAAATTCAGTGTCGAGAAAGGGAAAGTTACCGAATAGACTGCAGTTGAGTTTAGAAATCATTTTGGGTTTTGAAAGCTTTCCGTAAATAAAGATGAAACCTCAAAGTTCTCTCTGTATCCTATTTCCAACAAGTTTCTTAGAAGTAAACTGATGACTCCATTTACCCATACAAGCACTCGGTGTACTGTTCTTCTAGTCCCACGAGGAGACGAGATCCCTAGTTGGAGCCCATGTTGGAACAACTTTTATGTTCTTTAATACTTTATCTTTTTATAGGTGGGAGCCGCCTTCTTCTAAATAGGTGAGATTTTATACTCAAGCCCAAAAGCTAGTTTTCGGGATTTCGCTTATTTCGTGACGCTACCCACTGAAAACTCAGTATCCCGACACGCGAAATGGCGAGAACGATTTTAGTTCTAAATGCCTTTGTTGAACCACTAAGCGGGGTTAACACTTTTATTTCCACATATTCTCGCTTTTGGGAGTTACATGTTGAATTTTTTCCAAACCTCCGACATGTGAAGTCGCGAAGTGGTTTTATTTTTTTTTACCCAGGTTATTGTCAAGAGTAAATCACTTTAAACCTTAGTTAAGCATCATCGTGATTTTGCGACTCGACGATTGCTCTCCCAAAAGGTAGTACCTTCATAGCTCTGAGTCGCGAAGTCGCGATCTTCCTTAATTAAGTGTGGATTAATTAAGAGATTAAATCAGATCACGAGTAATCAACTAAGTCGCATCATCACGATTTCGGGTCTTGGGGGCTCAAAGGCCAGGAGTAAAATCATCTGATATGGCGAACGCTGAAAAAAGGGATTAAGGACTAAAACGCACTTAATTAAAGGAAATAAACTGGATTAATCAACGCATTAAACAACCTTTAACACACACCATCTATGGAGTAAGTTTTAAATGCTTTTGCGTTTTTCCGTGTCACGAATCGTCAAGCATTTATAGAATTTATTTGAATTTTGATGAGGTGACGGATAGTAAGATCGCATTTTATTGCTAATATCTTTTGAACGACTTGACCATTTTGTTAGCAAGGACACACGTTGGTTTAAATGATCAAACCAAAGGGTTTCCTTTCATTATTTCTGATTTTATCTCTATTTATGCACAGAGCCATTTCACCAAGATAGCTTAAGTCTGTATTTTCAATCTTTACGACAAGGGATCTAATTGCAGAATTATTTACCATGGCCCCGCGAAAAAATGCCCAAGGAAGCTGCCGAGAGTTCAGGTCAAGGTTCAGGTGTTGTTTCTGATACCTCACCCCGAAGTATTAATACTATCAAGACATGGACGTTCATTTCCAACGTTCTACAATCTAGATCAATAAGTTGTTCGGATGATTCCAATGGTAATGAGAAGGATGACCTGACCACCAAATACAAAATCGTCGCTCAAGCAGAGATGCAAAAAATAGCAGCAAGGCCACACCTTTTTCCCTACTATGATATGATCAGATGGGCACTGGACCATGTGGACATCCCAACTAGGACGATTATCAATGAACAGAGGATGATAGTCGGGACTTTCAGGCCAGAGCATTTACAGGCAATGTATAAATTATCACCTACACCGAACCTCACTCATAATGTCGATTTCCTAGAGGGTTTCAAAAAGAAGGAATGCAAGCAGTATGGAAAAAATGTATCAAATCTGATCAAAGAGTGGGTTTCACACCCCATGAAATTCAGGGCAGATACTAATGGAATTTATTCAATCTCATCCTTAGAGCCACAGTTCAAGTATATTGCAATGATGGCTTGTAGGTTGTATGGGAAGGAGGATACTACTCACTTTTTCCTCCAATGGGTATCGCTTATTCATACAGTCGCTAAAGGTTTCTCTTTCGACTGGGCCAAATTGTTGTCTGACAGTTTGACCAGCCGAATTACTGAATACCGAGCGTAGAAGGTGAGTAGGAAAACAACTTCGTTTTTTATGTCTGCTTATATCATGGACGCCATATGATTCATGACGTTGTTCCCTCTGATGAGAAGGAGCTAGACTCCATCTAATGCAGAGCCTATCCACGTCTACCACTCGAATCTCTGGGAAGATAAATCCAAAGAATTCATTTATGAGATCTTCAACTGCGTATTGGTACCAATGCATGTCTCCATTTTCGGTTGTCCGCCTCCCAGGATTTCAGATGACATCACGGCCAACCTGAGTAGCGTGGCTGATTGGTATATAGAAGCGGAATTCTCATACATCAGGATTTTTGGCACCTCCATCCCCCCATATGCTCTACCGTTGTTCTTTCCAGATAAGCCAGTGTGTCGCGAGATTGCCAGACAAACTGTGCTCAGCGGGATAAGCAAAGAGCTCAAAGGGGTATCGAAAAAGGTATGGCCACCCTTCCCCATTCACATTGGTACATATTCATTGTTGGATTTTGGTCATGCCAGAGTCGAGGCTACGGCCTCAGAGGAAATGAAGTTAGTGGACATTGAGTTTAAAAGGCACGACCCTAAAAAGGTTGTGAGCAATCACCTAGAAAGTTGTGGCCTGAAAAAATACAAACACGAGGATTTGTCTCATGACAAAATATTCTGAGGCGCGAGGTCCTACTCTGAATTCCTATTCCGGATTCAAGCCCTGTCGCCCGAAGATATGGCAAATTTATTTAAATTCCAGGAGCACCGGCGGAGTTGCCTCCCCAAAATTTTACGGGGCGAAGCACCAAAACTTCCCGATACACAACAAAATGAGGTTAAAGGATCAAAGGGTTCAAGTCCTGACAAAGGGAAAAAACAAGAAGAAACAATGGGAGCCGGAACCTCAGAACAAGGAGCCAAAATCCCTGATCAAGGGGAAGGAGAACCAGAAGTAGTTACGTCAGGCGAGCAGGCCAAAAGTCAGGCAGAGGTGCCCTCACAAGAGGTAGATGACTCATTGTCACTCGCATCAAGCAAGCCAGCCGCAAATAGTATCCCGAAGCAGTCGTCCAAAGAAATTGGCAGTCCCATTGCTTCTATCACACCCCTACAGTTCACAAAGGGGAACCCCGATGCAGGATGGATTTTCAATGAAGAAATAACTCCCATTTTTGTAGAAGAGTTACCCCCTAATGATTTTTTCTTCGATAAGATGTAGTAAAGAAAGAATCATATCAAAGAGCAGGCATAGTGGCTAAGAAGTTTAAAATCCTGACAAAAGGAAAGGTCGTGGAAGAAGAAGATTTCATCAACAAGATAGCAGGAACACTGGGGGCTTATGCTACAGCCAACCAGTATTCAGTTGGAACTTTAAAGGCACTGTTGAAGCGAAAGAACCTCTTGATTGGTAAGTTGGAAGCCAAGGTAGCTGCCACAGAGGCAAATACCAGGGATGAGGTGAGCAGAGGACTCAAAAAGGCCAGAGTGGTCAATCTGCAGGAGATCGAGAAACTCACCTCCGACTTTGAGTAGATGCGCCAGTCAGCACAAACAAGCCAAACACAGGTAAGCCAGCAGGAACAACAAATAATACAGTTACAGTCGAAGTTGGATGTTGTTGAAAACCAGGTCTTAGACATAAAGCTATTTCAGACCCAAGCCACCAAAATCCAATAGAAGATATTAGTATCTCAACAGGATTTGCTTACTAAAGTGGAAACCATTCAGAGTCACTTTCAGACAATAGAACAAGTGCTAAAGGATATCTCGTTTAGAGAAAGGGAAATTGGGGCAGCTTGGGTTGCTTTCCAGGAGGCTATAATAGTGACAGCGAAGGAAGAGGTGGTCAGTAGCTCCAAACTATCCATCCTAGAGCAAACCAGAGGAAGTATCTTATTGAAAGCATGGGAGCATAATATATCAGAGAGCAGGGAAAGAGCTAAGGAGATGAGGAATTCTTGTGAAGAAACATTCGCCTTGATAAACAAAAATTTGTTAGACCTTGATAAGGAAGGCAGTGTTGGGACATTGGGCAAAATTAATATAGCTCAACACCTGCTAAATATCAAGGAAAATATGGACAAGGAACAAGTTGAAATATCTCAAATAAGTTAGGTCGACATTGTCCAGGTGGAAAAATGGCTAGTAAATCCAAGTTTGCAGTTATGGTCTATCGTCACAGAAGACCGACAGGTGGGAGAAAGATTGCCACAATTGGCAAAAAATTGTTACACTTTTGAGGCCAACAACCGAGCATAACCTTCTAAATTGATTGCCTAGCTGGTTGAAATATGTGTCAATTGCATTGAGCAGACAAAGGGGCAGGTTTTTGGTGCTAAATAATGACAGATTTCATTCCATTATATTTTTAGAGCCAAGGGAGAAACAAAGGAGGGCACTCGCCCTGCATGAAGGAAGACAGAAAGAAAGGAAATGAAATGCTTCAGATTTTTACTTTGTAACCGAAAAAACTTCTAGAATGAAGAGAATCTGAAATGTTGAGGAGTTTGTTTAAATATACATTTTGTAAAGTAGCCAAGGGCTTGTTTTTTTTATAGGGAGATGATTGTAATAGATGTATTTCTCTAGTTGCCAAAATTAATAGAAATCAATTCGAAGACTCCAGATTCCGTGAAGATTGAGTTATGTGTTATTCTTTGTTATTTCGCGTCCATTTTCATTTCTCATATATATCTTTGATGAACTCTTAACTGCAAATTAGTACAACTTCTAATGTGGTGATCCACTGTTTAGTAATCTAATCATTTATAGTTTTTCCTCTGTATCGGCTATCAGCAGGTACAAGACCTATGAATTACTTAGATCTCTATATTTTATGCTTCGTCAAAGTTTTTTCTTGTTTATTTTCTTCTTATGTTACAGGGTGAGATTCTCCTTTGATTGGAGCCTCGCAATGTTGACAGCTTAATTTTTTCTTATGTTTCATGCATGAATTTTCAAATTTAACTCCGTTACGGGAAAAGGCCTTTGAATTTGTTATACTTTTAATGCGGATCTGAGAAATTTTTCTTATATGATCTAAAATTGAAACATCATTTTAAACATCAAACCCCTTTAAAGCTCTGTTACTCCATGACTGTGCCCATTGTAAGACAGCCCAACATTGAACTCGGCCTATCAGATCAAACCAGCCTCACTTTAAACCTCTTTGATACCATACTTAAGACTACCACCACCCGGGTAGAACTCGAATGTTCATGGGTAGCCATCGAACGAGATATAAGCATCCAGGAACATTTGGAAGCTAGACAAAGA
The DNA here is from genome assembly GCA_010110895.2 of Picea sitchensis. Classification (NCBI taxonomy): domain Eukaryota; kingdom Viridiplantae; phylum Streptophyta; class Pinopsida; order Pinales; family Pinaceae; genus Picea; species Picea sitchensis. Next base: position 66,999 of record SNQJ01S0013271.1, on the reverse strand, counting down.
CAACTCATAAATTAGACATAGCTTCTTTCCATGAAGTTTGTTCTTTCCCTTTTCATCACTCACACACTTTGGGATGCCTAGACTCTATACTTTATAGCCTTAAGTACAGACTCTGGAACAACATGTACTATGGCCATTTGGAGGATATAATTGAGTGTGATTTTAATTCCTTTAAAATAGTTTTGTTTGAGGTTAAATGGTTCTGGCTATGGATGCATGAACGTGATCCTGAAAGAACTGTTATTGAGCATGATAATGGATTTACCATGGTTAATAGAAGGGCATTTGAACCGGGTACAGAGCCTTATGTTCTTCCAAGTCAATGTGAGCAAGTATTTTACTCAGAGGTACCTGGTAAAGCAGGTTGGTCATACGTTGTTAGATATGATCCAAGAGAAAGACCAGTAAAGTACAATCATGTAGCTGAGGATGAAGATAATAACAAGGAAGAAGATCATGATTATGAAGATCGGGAGCAGGTGGATCATGTAGTCGATGTGTCAGATGCAGAAGTTGAAGAAGTTGATCATCCAAATGTAGGAGATGATGATCTCATTGACGATATCGATAACTATAGTAGAAAAAATGACGTTGATGATGATGTTGATAGGAATGAGCCTTTCACCAATATCGATTCTGAACCAGATCCTGATACAAATGTTGAGCCAAATGAAGAAGAAGATGATTGATATTTAATTGTTGAAAAGAAGAGGTATGTGTTTATATCTTTTATATGATCTTTATATGTTTTTTTTTTGTATAATATAGTATATGATACATGTTCTTTAGAATTTCAA